>JAXCGZ010005688.1:115000-117500 GCA_037179515.1 Halocaridina rubra | reverse complement strand
ATATATATATATATATGTATATATATATATATATATATATATATATATATATATATATATATATATATATATATATATATATACATTTATGCATGCATGTATGTATATTGGCCTACTCCTCTGCCTGATCTTATAATGCAGATATTTCCTTCAGAAATTCGCCATATCTACTAGTGTCATTCATTAAATCTCCTGATTTGCTAGAAACTTTAGAGAGAGTAGAGATTAGTGCAATCCCTTCTTCATTCTCATAAATAAACATTTTTTTTTTCTAAAGGTTCAGAGGGAAGGGTAGCTCAAGAGTCTATTTTGAATGACCGAGCAAGCTTTGACCAAGCAAGTTAAGGGCCAGATTTCTTAAACAGTGTAAGCCTAGGATACCATACTGTTAGTTAGCTAGACACACAAATGGATTTCATAAACGCATCTGACACTGTTCTGTGTATGGCTAGGATCCGATTTCTTAAGCAGTGTAAGCCTAGGATACCATATTGTTAATTAGCTAGACACACACAAATGGATTTCATAAACGCAACTGACGAGGTTCTGTGTATGGCTAGGATCCCATATGGGATCCTAGCCATACACAGAACCGCGTCACATGCATTTATGAAATCCATTTATATGTGTCTAGCTAACAGACAATATGGTATCCTAGGTTTACACTCTTTAAGAAATCTGCCAAAGAAACAAGGCTTTCGTTTGAGAGTTGTGGTTTATGCGTGTATATAGGTCCTTATTTTAAGAGTTTCCCCCAAGAAACTACTAAGCCGTTTACCAAGAAACTTGCCTGTTTTGTTCTGTTTGCTACACAGACCAACGAGTAGATCAGATTTAATCATATATTACCAGTATTTTCTTAACCTCAGACACTAGTTTGTGGCAATTAAACAGAAGTATTATTCTCTGAATTAAGTAGGTCCCATAAAACGCAATGCATGGACAGATTACCGCATAATACACATTGTATAGACTTATTTTTTTTGCCGTTTTTTATGTCACTATTAGTCAATATTATGGGGTTGAACACAGAGAGATTGAAGCTGGGAAATGAATGTTGGTTGTCTTTCCTTACCCTGCTCGATCGCGAGTCTGTCAACTCCATAGACTAGCATTCTAACCACTTGACTGCCATGGTCTCCACATGAAATATCTTCTATAAATTAATACTAACAAAATATTGATTGCCTGGGCTGTTGATGTGTAACCTCTTTATAACTATAATAAGTAAAATGCTATGAAAAATTTCAAGAAGAAGGTTTCTACTATACAAAAGTAATAATAACAAACAGTTTCTGGAATGTCAATGGCTAGAAGAGGCTGAGAACTTTTTAAGACAATGCAGAATGGTGCATGTTCCCCTGAGGATACAAAACTCATTATAATAATATTTTGGGGATATTAAAAGGAAATTAATAAGGTTTAAACGTGTCTACCAATAATAATGAATTTCATATTTATCTTTTATATAATCATCAAATGAAATTTTTGTATAAATTATTAACATTTGATTCCATTAACATATTACAGATTGACCGTAACCTGAACATCAACTTTGACCTGATGTCCAATAATTACTACCAGTCGCAATTAGACTTTGAACTCAAGACTGACCTGGCGGAGGGAATTCAATACTGCAGACAAAAAATTGTGAGTATTTTGACCCCGTGATCATAGTTCATTACCTTTGTTTCTCTTACTTTCATTTTCTTCTATCATTATTTAGCGATGGATGAGAGGTCTTGTGAGTATTTTGGCCTTATGATTATAGTTCATTACCTTTTTCTCTCTTACTTTCATTTTCTTCTATCATTATGTAGCGATGGATGAGGGGTCTTTTAGCTTTCTCTGCCTCCCATATTGCATTCTCTCTTCTTAGTCTACTATCTCTCGTCTTTCTCTCTTAATGGTAGTGTATGGACTCTATCCGCGTGACAAGATGGTTGCCCTTTGCCTTTCAATGTTTTTTTTTTCTCTGCATTTCATCTTTCTTATTATGGTGATTGATGGGTTCTCTCCAGGCAAGGAGTTGAAGTTTCTCTACTTCCAATTCTTCATTTTTTCCCCTTATATTTCATGCTGTCTTGATTTCCTCTGGAGAGGGGGATAAAACTAAAGCCCAGATTCTCTTCTGTGTCGCTCAGGTAGACTGAGTGGGACAAAGTGAGGAGACTGGCACTGTTCACCCCCTTTGTGTCTGTCTCCGGTGATGAGTCGTGGCATTAGAGGAGTTTCCGCTAAGGAAGCTCCATCCAGAACTATAGTGGTAGGAGGAGATTAGTAGTTTATTTATAAGATGAAATACATACTAGCTAGCATTGAGTGAAGCAAGAAGAGTTCATTTTCTGGTGAATAGGTGTGTGCTTTGACTCAGCCCCCCGCTTTACAAGGAAGGTTTAGGCTTTTGTATATAGATAGACTGGTATAGTATAACAAGAATCCCGCAGAACAAAATTGTCACATTTATCCGACCTCATCTTCGTTCACCAAAGTATTTCTG
>JAXCGZ010005688.1:107500-110000 GCA_037179515.1 Halocaridina rubra | reverse complement strand
ACAGAAAATACTTTATATCTTCAGTGAATATTGAGTGAGAGAGTTCTCAAAGAGAGAAATTTGTTTCTTATAATATAAATAGATTCTTCTGTCAAATGACATAGTTCCAAGTAGTTTTCAACATACCGTAGGAACAATGCAAAGTAAGTCTGTTTAATATCAAGTCTCTTCCAATATCGCATATAAAAAATCTTAAGTTTCAAGTTAGACATTATTCACCATGTAAACTTTGGAGAAATATTGTTAATACAATTGCCATTAAAATTACTACTTCGAAATTTATATAGTAAGAAACGGAATATTTTAAATTTTAAATATTCATGTATTTCATTATACAAAATCATTCGGAATGAATAATATTTTTATGTATACTCACAGCTGAAATAATCTATTTATAACTTGTTTGCATTTATTCATATAGTTTGATCAGTTAGAATGAATACTCTATCCATCTATCTACCTTGGCTGTTTCCCCCTTTAATTGGGGGGTAGCCGACATGAAAAAAAAAACAATATGGGGATTACTTTGCTCTATGGGCAAATGACAAGGGAGCTAGCAACCGTTCAGATGGTACTGCTGGAGTGCCACAGCCCATCCTCCCGGCTCTTCCACAACCTGTGTCGCTTCACAACTGCCAACTCCCCTACTGCCCTACCACAGGGCTACCTCTGTAAGATGCAGCCCCGTGGTAACAGCAGATGCCCATCAGAGCTGCATCACAATCGCTCGCCACTCATTCCATAAATGCACAGAGAAAATTTTGTGTTCTGACCCAGTAAGTCTAGCAACAGAACTATATATATTTTGGCAAGTTATTGTTAATATAAGTTTGACTATAATACTAGCACCAAATAATAAAAAGCATATGCACAGTTGGTGGATTTTTTTTTTTTTTTTAAACGCCTTCTAAGATGTTCCACCCAAGATTTTTTCCCCTAGAAATGCATGCTATATAGCCTAGTCCTGCATTGTCATTACTATAATAATGGGAATAAGAGGATTTTTGCTCAAAAGCAACAAGGAAATAGATTTTTCATATTCATACACGACAAAAGGATGACAGACATAAACTCTCTTGGCAGCATAGTATCATCTGAGGAAAACAAAAAACTGAAAAATTCAAGTTCATGCACAACACAAACCAGACAAAAGTATGATAGACACCATCTTTTTATGTCAGCATAGAAACATCTGAAAGAAAAAGAAAATACTTGTATGATGGACACAGTCTTTTATGTCAGCATAGAATCATCTGATAGAAAAAGAAAATACTTGTATGATAGACACAATCTTTTATGTCAGCACAGAATCATCTGAAAGAAAAATAAAATACTTGTATGATGGACACAATCTTTTATGTCAGCAAAGTATCATCTGAAAAAGAAATAAAATACTTGTATGATGGACTCAATCTTTTTATGTCAGCACAGAATCATCTGAAAGAAAAATAAAATACTTGTATGATGGGCACAATCTTTTTATGTCAGCACAGAATCATCTGAAAGAAAAATAAAGTACTTTATGATGGACACAATCTTTTATGTCAGCACAGAATCTTCTGAAAGAAAAAGAAAATACTTGCATGATGGACACAGTCTTTTTATGTCAGCATAGAATCATCTGAAAGAAAAAGAAAATACTTGTATGATGGACACAGTCTTTTAATGGCAGCACAGAATCATCTGAAAGAAAAATAAAAACTTGTATGATGGACACAATCTTTTTATGTCAGCACAGAATCATCTAAAAGAAAAAGAAAATACTTGTATGATGGACACAATCTTTTATGTCAGAACAGAATCATCTGAAAGAAAAATAAAATACTTGTATGTTGGAAACAATATTTTATGTCAGCACAGAATCATCTGAAGGAAAAATAAAATACTTGTATGATGGACACAATCTTTTTATGTCAGCACATAATCATCAGAAAGAAAAAGAAAATACTTGTATGATGGACACAATCTTTTTTATGGCAGCACAGAATCATCTGAAAGAAAAATAAAATACTTGTATGATGGACGCAATCTTTTATGTCAACACAGACTCATCTGAAAGAAAAATAAAATACTTGTATGATGGACACAATCTTTTATGTCAGCACGCAATCATCTGAAAGAAAAAGAAACTACTTGTATGATGGACACTATCTTTTATTTCAGCACACAATCATCTGAAAGAAAAAGAAAATACTAGTATGATGGACACAATCTTTTATGTCAGCACAGAATCATCTGGAAGACACATGGAAACTTGTATGATGGACGCAATCTTTTTATTATCAGCACAGAATCATCTGAAAGAAAAATAAAATGCTTGTATGGTGGACACAATCTTTTTATGTCAGCACAGAATCATCTGAAAGAAAAAGAAAAATTTGGATGGTGGACACAATCTTTTTATGTCAGCACAGAATCATCTGAAAGAAAAAGAAAATACTTGTATGACGGGCGCAATCTTTTTTTGTCAGCAAAGAATCATCTGAAAAAAAAAAATACT
>JAXCGZ010005688.1:92500-97500 GCA_037179515.1 Halocaridina rubra | reverse complement strand
AGGTTAGACAGGTGAGAAGGGAGGTGAGGGCCAATTCCACAAGATTATACTTAGGTCATTTCAGTGTTAAATACATTTTCTCCAATTGGTCCATGTTATACAACAAAGTATTATTGTGTAGCCATACTGGCATGCAGTAGTTTAGTAATGTTCCGGTTGTTCCGGTTTTAAATCACGGACTCCCTTTTCTACCAAGGGCTAGGACGGTTGCCTTCTTGTGAAGGACTTGTTTTGGAAGATGTAATCGTTACCCTGAGTGCATGCCCTTGCTAGACTCAGACCGTGACGGGGCGTGAACCCTCGACCTGACGCCTCAACGTCACGGACGCTACAGTATTACTGATTAGCCATATTGGCATACTGTAGTTTAGTAATCATTACTGTATTTTTATTTTTTTTTTCGTGACATCTAAATTAATATCTTGACTGTAGGAGAGTTAAAAACATCTATCTATCTACATTGGCTGTTTCCCCCTTTAATTGGGGGGTAGCCGACATAAAAAAAAAGAAAACAATAAGGGGATTACTTTGCTCTATGGGCAAAGACGAGGGAGCTAGCGACCGTTCAGATGGCACTGCTGGAGTGCCACAGCCCATCCTCCCGGCTCTTCCACAACCTGTGTCGCTTCACAACTGCCAACTCCCCTACTGCCCCTACCACAGGGCTACCTCTGTAAGATGCAGCCCTGGTAACAGCAGATGCCCATACAGTGTTCTAATTTGCCATAAAAGCACAAAGTATATATACTCAGTCTATAGGTCTTCAAATCCTTGTGAGTTTTTAATAATCGATTCAAATCAGCTGATATAGATAATGTATGCACTATTCTATGTCACTATTTGCCCCTATGAATTGACACAGAGAGCTTGTAGCAGGAGAATTAATATTGGATGCCCTTCCTAACATCCCGCGGTTGGCTCGGACCCAAGTCTGACCCCTCCCTACTCGCGCACGCATCCACTGAACTACCGTGACCCAAATTTTTATAGATAAACTTTCTAAAACTGCTTCCTATATGTGTATGGCTAGGATCCGGTATGGGATCCTAGCCATACACAGAACCGCGTCAGATGCGTTTTATGAAATCCATTTGGGTGTGTCTAGCTAACTAACAATATGGCATCCAAGGTTTACACTGTTTAAGAAATCAGGACTTTAGCCCGATTTTTTACACAGTGTAAACCAAGGATACCATATTGTTAGTTAGCTAGACACACACAAATGGATTTCATAAACGCATTTGACGCGGTTCTGTGTATGACTAGGATCCCACGTTGGATCCTAGCCATACACAGAACCGTGTCAGATGTGTTTATGAAATCCATTCGTGTGTGTCTAGCTAACTAACAATATGGAATCTGAATTCCAAATCAAAGCTTACCACGAGGGTCTGCCCCTCTCTTTTCTGTCTCTTACTTTATTTAATTTTCGTGCTTTTCCCTCCAATTCCCTTATATCCTTAATTCCCTCCCCCTTTTCCCTTCCTATCCTATCCCATCCTTAAAAAAAAATATATATATATGTATATATATATATATATATATATATATATATATATATATATATATATATATATATATGTTTTGTTTTCGTTCTTCTCTTTTCCAGAAAAGAGCCATCGTCTACAGCTATGAAGACATCCATGAAGCTCAGATGAGAGTAGAAGAGATGATTGGGAATTTCACCTGTGTCTTGAAAAGACTAGGTGTGGTAAGTTTATTTTCACTATTCTTTATCAGTTAATTCTAACTTAATAGGAACAGCTTTATATTATCCAGCCATGGGACTGTAAGTGATATTTTTTCCCTTTCGTGATAGCTTCGGCGGGGTCATTTTTGTTCTTTTCGCAGTTCTGGTTTACAGAGACTCAGCTACAAACTTAATTCTCGAATGGTATACTCATTAAGTTTGCTGGCTTAACAGGGGTTAGCTATCATACATGGGACGCCCCTCTCTTTTCCTCCTTACCCTCATATAGCTCCTGCAGTGAGAAACGAGCCCTCTTGGAGAACTGAACTCGAAACTTACTGGGTAGTAGAAAGGCGAATCTGCACTGCGTTAGGCTGGCTTGTTCTTATTATTATTATTATTATTATTATTATTATTATTATTATTATTATTATTATTATTATTATTATTATTATTATTATTATTATTATTATTATTATTATTATTATTATTATTATTATTATTATTATTATTATTATTATTATTATTATTATTATTATTATTATTATTATTATTATTATTATTATTATTATTATTATTATTATTATTATTGCAGCATTCCCATTTCCACGGCTATGTTGGATCAGAGGTCTTGACTAGGATTCTCCATAGTCCTGGATTTTGAGATGATCTTCTCACAGCCCTTTCTCCCTTAAAGACTCCTTTCATTGAAATTTCTGATACCTATACTACTCCTCTATTTTCTTTTTTCTTCTTTTTCAGATAAGCAACGACCTGGCATTAAATTTCGACAGCCTCATCAACAACATCTTCACTCTGCCTATCACTGGAACCCTCCAGAGGGACTTGGTGGTCTCTCTAGAAAACTGCCGAGACAAAACAGTAAGTGCGTAACAACGATTCGAACCTACAACACACGTGACAATCCACCAGCAAACAAAGGGCGTCACCAGCCGTACCACATGAGGTCTAAGTAAAGTAGGTTTAGCTGTATACTCAGCCTTCTGGATAGTACAGTGGTAACGCACTGGCCTCGCATTCGCGAGGTCGACGGATCGCGCCTCGTCCATGCAAGAGAGTTTAAGCTGTTTACTGGGGAGGTTACTGCTGTGGCTGGGCATCACAGTGGGGGTTGGGGCCTGTGCTGGCTGGCAACCACCCTATGGGTCCTCCATGACCCGTTCCACTCATCCGTGGGTGGAGAATCTAAAGCAACAGCTGTTCACTGGGGAGGTTACTGCTGTGGCTGGGCATCACAGTGGGGGTTGGGGCCTGTGCTGGCTGGCAACCACCCTATGGGTCCTCCATGACCCGTTCCACCCATCCGTGGGTGGAGAATCTAAAGCAACAGCTGTTTACTGGGGAGGTTACTGCTGTGGTTGGGCACCACAGTGGGGGATTGGGACCTTTGCCGGCTGGCGACCGCCCTATGGGTCCTCCATGACCCGTTCCACCCATTCATGGGTGGAGAATCTAAAACAACAACAACAACGTAGGAAACGTCTCTGGTATCTACTAGAGCTAGGGGTGGAAATTACGCTCAAGAGGCTATCAGTGCATGCGCGCATACACCTTGGCAATAATCCTCCTTGTAAGGAGGATGGTCGAGTCAAATCACACATCCATTCACCAGAAAGGCAACTGTTTCTATCTCTCCCATCTAAGCTCTTTAGAAGTAAAGAGCCTGAACAATCCCCTAACCTTTGCCCCACGGCTAAGGTCATTAAAAGCTGTTTTTGGGTACGGTACATCTGCCATGGGGCAAGTAATACATAATTATTGAATAAAGAAAGAGAGAAAGAAATAAATATGGAAATATGTAAGTGAGGATATCTAAATGAATAAAGATATTATTTTAGTTGTCACGGAAAATTGGAAAAGATACTGTAAAGATTACTAAACTACTGTAACCCAAAATGGCTAAGCTATCTTATCTATCTATCTACCTTGGCTGTCTCCCCCAATTGGGGGGCACCCAACATCAAAAAAGAAACAATAAGGGGATTACTTTGCTCTATGGGCAATGACGAGGGAGCTAACAACTGTTCAGATGGTACTGCTGGAGTGCCACAGCCCTGCGTCGCTTTCTGCGTTACAGTTTTGCTTTCCTGTGGAGAAATTGCAATAACAAATTGTCTTTACTGCATCACAGCATTGCTTTCCTGTAGAGAAATTGCAATAACAAACTGTCTTTAATGCGTTACAGCTATGTTTTCCTGTGGAGAAATTGCAATAACAAATTGTCTTTACTGCATTACAGCTTTGCTTTCCTGTGGAGAAATTGCAATAACAAATTGTCTTTTCTGCATTACAGCTTTGCTTTCCTGTGGAGAAATTGCGTTCTCCAGTCCCCCACCAACTCCAGCGACTGATCGAGTTTGTCAAGTGCGAAAAGGAGGGTCGTTTCGCAGCCTGTCTCAAGCACGATCTCAGGAAGAACCTGGACCAATTCGACCTCAAGCATCTGCCAAGGTTTGCTCCAGGCAGCGATGACGCGGAGACCCTCCTGAGTCTCCTGGTCGGTGCAGAATCGGCTTTCGAATTGGAACTCATTTAGAAGCAACATCATAAAGTAATATAAAGATTTATCATGTTTTTGTTTATAGTAGTTTCAGTAATTGTTTCTCTTCAACCCGAAAAATTCCATTAAGATTGAAATTTGATCCGCAGAAGCAAAATTAAAGTAATAAACGGATTTACTAAATCTTTTTTTTTTTAAGTTCAACCTTAAAACCACATTAGGATTAAATAAGAAATAAATTAAAACTCATTTGCAAAACAAACACATTGTAAACCTGAACTTTGAGACAATTAGAAAATAAATTAGGATAAATTACAGTCTTCTGAAAACACTGCTGCTTCCCTTAATGAAAATAAAAAATATATATATATAAGCCTTTTATCTGAAAGAATATATACGTACACAATAGCCACAATCCCCCATGCAAGGGGGTAGCCGAGTCAAAGCACTCAATCACTCCACTTAACATAATGGGAAAGAATGGCTGTCTCTACATCTCCCACCAGCCCACTTGGGTCAGCCACAGGGTAAGCAGGCAAGGATCTTCAGCAGTGAGGCCCGATATCCCCAAATATTCTAAAGTCCATAACAATATGTGTACATTCTCCGCTGGAATATCTAAACAATTACAGCATAAGGCATTGATTTCTATGATTCTCTCACTCGTTTTATGTTACAGTTTTGTGCTTGTTCACACACATGCGTGGAACGTATTGATTATTGTCCACTAACTGCGGCAGTCTGGCCTTACGGCAGAAGATCCTTGCCCATTTACCCTGTGGATAACCC
>JAXCGZ010005688.1:82500-87500 GCA_037179515.1 Halocaridina rubra | reverse complement strand
TCCCTTTATATTAATAGACATGATATTACTAGACCATAATTAATTGACCTTAATATTAGCAAATCAGAAATAGGCCTATATCATTATTGTGGTGGAATTTATGAAGAGGAAACAATATTTTACCTTTATATTAGGTTTAAAAAGAATGAATCTCCCAGGGAGGGACCTTTAGAATTATCGTAATGTTATCTGTGAATTTGGACCCAATAAGTACCCAAAGATTTTAACTTAAGTTAAGGTTGGTTTGGTAAGTTAAGCTTAATAAAGAGTTTTAGAGGGAATGGATCTACTCATTTAACAAAAGGAATTGGAAAGTTTACTCCCACAATGAAAACACAATGAAATATTTTTCTAAATTATTTTCCACAGTGAACTGTGGTGGACGGGTGTGAGGGGAGTTGCCATTTGATGAAGCGGTGGGGGTAAACCAGCTGCGGCTGTCGGGCCTCATTGTAGAATACCCTTGCCCACCTACCTTGTGGGTGACCCAAGCAAGGTGGAAGGGGAGGAGACGTGGAAACCCTCTATCCCCAAGGAGCTGAGAGGAGTGCTTGGGGTGTGTATATGGATGGTGGTGAATGCGCGTTTCTTGGCTCGGCCACCCCCCTTACAAGGGGGAATGAGGCTTTTGTCTATTTTTTTTCCATACAAATTAAAACAGTTTTAACCGCCATTCCGTTGGATTCGGGGAGGAGGAATGTCAAATACAATTCAAATATGACTGAATTTACCATTGGATTCGATCATTTCTCTTCGAATCTTATTACAATGACCACGTGTCATTGTCCAAATCATTGACGGCCTTCGTACCTATGACAACAAGTATCTTACAGTCATCACGTGGGAGAACTTCTAGTTGTTAATGAGACTTTAATTGATATCTTGAGGGGAGAGCTTCTTCTAGGTAATCCCTTCACCAAATGACGCAAGGACAAGCATTCATATGAATTATTGAGCTCAGTACAACAATATAACATACCTTCAGAGTCCCAATTAGAAGACAACCGCCCAATGGCACGCTAAGGAAATTAATAGTGGCAAATCCCCAGCAAATGTGACAGTCATCTGGAAATATATATATAAATAAATATATAAGAAAGCATAAAGGAATTAATAAATAATTAAATAAAAGGATAAATATAAAAATGACAAAGTAAACAATTCAATTATCAGATAATTAAATAAATGAATAGATAGATAGATAGATAGATAGATAGATAGATAGATAGATAGATAGATAGATAGATAGATAGATAGATAGAAAGATAGACAAACAGATAGATAGATAGATAGATAGATAGATAGATAGATAGATAGATAGATAGATAGATAGATAGATAGATAGATAGATAGACAAACAGACAAACAGATAGATAGATAGATAGATAGATAGATAGATAGATAGATAGATAGATAGATAGATAGATAGATAGATAGATAGATAGATAGATAGATAGATAGATAGATAGATAGAAAGATAGACAAACAGATAGATAGATAGATAGATAGATAGATAGATAGATAGATAGATAGATAGATAGATAGATAGATAGATAGATAGATAGATAGATAGATAGATAGATAGATAGATAGATAGATAGAGAGTACTTGAATATTCATATTGTTAATAAAAGAATGAATGAGACTAAGTAGAGGCTGGAGTCCCAAGAATTAATTTGATTTTAAATTTGATCAAATGATCTTTCTCTTCGATTCTCTTACATATAAACTCCAGTCTCCAAGTCATGTACATTTATACGCATGTATGTATGCAGGCAAGCACTAAGGGCAATACCTAAGACACAGTTGCTTGAAATATATGTATGTATGTATGTATGTATGTATGTATGTATGTATGTATGTATGTATGTATGTATGTATGTATGTATGTATGTATGTATGTATGTATGTATGTATGTAAGAAAAAGAATCAAGAGAAAGAGATAGATAGATAGATAGATAGCTTGAGAGAGAGAGAGAGAGAGAGAGAGAGAGAGAGAGAGAGAGAGAGAGAGAGAGAGAGAGAGAGAGAGCTTGTACTTGGTGCAAGTAGCCCAAAAGGTTATCGTAATTGATATTCTAAACTTATTTTCATTTGCATTTTCTAGGTACCGTTGGCTATATGAACTATATTCTTAATCAATCTCTCTATCTATCTATCTATCTATCTATCTATCTATCAATCTATTTATCTATCTATCTATCTATCTATCTATCTATCTATCTATCTATCTATCTATCTATCTATCTATCTATCTATTCATATATATATATATATATATATATATATATATATATATATATATATATATATATATATATATATATATATATATATATATATAAATATGTAAATATATATATATATATATATATATATATATTATATATATATACACACGTGAGTGTGTGTGTCAGCAAATATATGTATGATTGATACTTACTAGCTATTTGGTAGGTATTCCAAAATGTTTTCAGGACACCCAAAATCTGAAAGAGAGAATAAAAATGATTATTATGGACTTAGAGAGAGAGAGAGAGAGAGAGAGAGAGAGAGAGGAGAGAGAGAGAGAGAGAGAGAGAGAGAGAGAGAGAGAGAGAGAGATTTTTTTATAAGTTCTCATATTATTAAGTATCATAAAGAGGGTTATCAAGCTGGCAACTTGAGCAGTGTTTTAACTAAAACTTTTATAATTCTAAATGAAATAAGCCAAGCATACTTCCCAATGAGGTAAGGTTAGGTTAAGTAGGGTTAAGTTTAGGTTGGGATTATTAGGTAATACCAGTGTATATATATATATATATATATATATATATATATATATATATATATATATATATATATATATATATATATATATATATATATATATATATATATATATATATATATATATATATATATATATATATATATATATATTTATATATATATATATATATATATATATATATATATATATATATATATATATATATATATATATATATATATATATATATATATATATATATATATATACATACATATATATATATATATATATATATATATATATATATATATATATATATAAACCTTTATAAACCTTCATTTCCATTATACAATGGGTATTCGTCAGCCGGGGCAAGCCCCAACCCCCCTCTGTGGTGCCCAACCACAGCAATAACCTGCTAGTAAGCAGTTTAAACTCTCGGTCTTGGACGGGAACCGATCTCTCGACCTCGTGAATGCGAAGCCAGCGCGTTACCACTACCTAACTTATAGAAACTTGTCTAACCTAATCTCACTTAAGTAAACAGCACACCTAATGTACAGGTCTGTGTAATAAGAATGACCAAATTATAATATTCTAAGTGAGGGGACGAGCGTCCTCTAGTAGTCACCGTGGCTCAAGCGGTAGCGTTCACGACTCTGAGGCGTCGGGTCGAGGGTTCGCGCACCGTCACGGTCAGAGGTTAGCAAGGGCATGCACTCAGGGTAAAGATTACATTTTCCAAAACAAGTCCTGTGCAAGAAGACAACCGTCCTAGGCCTTGGAAGAAAAGGGAGTCCGTGACGTAAAACCTGAACCAAGGGACGAGCGTCCTCTGCCTCCCATACTATATTCCCTCTTTTACTGTTTGCATTTTCTCTTTTTTCTCCTGGGGCGTCGGGGTAGCGGTCAGTGGTAGAGTGCGAGGTCCGGAAGAGGCTAGCGAGGGTTCGAGCTGATGCGATACCTTAATCCCCCAGCTCCAAAACGTCTGTGTCCACCCCCATTCGATGTGGAACTAATTTTGATACAATGCGGTGGTTCCTCTCTCTTAAGGAGTGGTTCAAAAATAGAGCTTTTGTGTTCCCTGCGTTTCGTAAAAGTCGACTAGTTGGGGCGGAGCCAGAGGACAGAGAATCCTCCCTACTTCAAATCTCCATCCCCCCAAAAAATCAAGTCATGAGAAGGGGTTCTGGCATGAAAATTCCGCTTAGACTCCTGATTATTGCGTAGGCTTTGATATCTATTATATACAGATATGGGAGTGAACACATGCATATAATAAGAGATTAAGGTTGGATGTCCTTCCTAGCACCCCGCAGTGGGATTGAATTCGCGTTAGTCGCTTCTCGACTAACGCACACTACCACTGAGCTACCGCTTCTCCGCCTTTGTACATAAATAGAATTCTAAAATACCTTTAAAAGTTAGAACTGGTTAATTGGGCTAACAACTTATCTGTGGGCAAACCTTAAACCAGCAGCCTAACTTAACCTCACTTAAAGTGTATATAACATTTACAGCCATATTGGTAAAAATTGAGAATGTAGTTACCGTAGCTCAAGCAGTAGCGTCTGCGACTCTGAGGCTTCATGTCGATGGTTCGCTCCCCGTCACGGTCTGAGGTTAGCAAGGGCATGCACTCAGAGTAACAATTACATATGCCAAAACAAGTCCTTCGCAAGAGGGCAACCGTCCTAGCCCTTGGTAGAAAAGGGAGTCCGTGACGTAAAACCGGAGCATTGGTAAAAATTGAGACTTACTTACCAAATCAACCCATCCGATAATGAAGGCACCAGTCCTGAGCGTACAACCACAACAAAAGGTGTCCACTCGACACACAGCCATATTTGTTTGCTTGGAATATAGCGTCGTATATATTGGAATGAAATACTGAGAGATCTTATTTTTTTCTACTAAATTAGATGCTGTGTATTCACGCTCTTATAATGATCTTTTAATGATCTTATAATGATCTTTTATTATGCATCGAATTTCCTCTTTGGCTTAGTTTACAAGTTTTTGACGTAATTCGCACTAAAAAAAATAACTCATTTTTTAGAATGAAGAATAATTCACTGTTAAGTTTCATATTATGGCCCGATTTCTTAAACAGTGTAAACCTACGATATCATATTGTTAGTTAGCTAGACACACACAAATGGATTTCATAAACGCATCTGACGCGGTTCTGTGTATGGCTAGGATCCAATTTCTTAAACAGTGTAAGCCTAGGATACCATA
>JAXCGZ010005688.1:30000-70000 GCA_037179515.1 Halocaridina rubra | reverse complement strand
ACAATACACTCCCCATCTCTGTTTCTGTTTTCTTTGTGCCCAGGCCCGATGAGGGCAGATTTTTTTTTATTTCCTGGCGTCACAATCATAAAAAAAACCTACCACGATCACACATACATTGGAATTTTCAATAATTAACTTTCTTTAATATAAGAACGTCAAAGAACCACGTATCAAGTAAATATAAGAGATAATTCTCTTGCTCCCCGTCCGTGATTTCTGATCCAATAAATTACCTCCTTGTCAAACCAGTTATGGCGTCGTATTGGAAGCACGTGGCTCGAATTCTCTCCTTATATCTGCCCTATCAGTCAGTTCTTATAGCTCTGATTTCTTTGTTTCTTGAGTGGATTCAGTGTGATAATAGTGGATCACAATTATGCGAATATCTTTTATAAAAAGATTCTGGAGAGGTCATATCTCTTTCTGTGGTCAAGATAAGTAAGTTCACTTCATTGTGTTCAAGATTGTGATTACAGATAGATATGTACAAAAATGAAGAGTTAAATATTATATCATGATCCTTGCCGAAAGGATAAGTTTTTTTTTTTTTTACCAGAAGTTAAATTTTTCAACATTGTCTTTCAAATGCCATATATTCGCACCAATCTTATGACTTTAAATCCATCCATCCATATACCAAAGCCATATTCCCCCATATAACGAGGGTGGCTGAGTCAAAGACAATACTTTGACTTTTTGTGTGAATTAGATACAGAGGTGAGGATTCCCAGCCCCCTCGCTCCTCCCCATTTAGTCGACTATTACGACACGCAGGGGAACACGGAGGAAGTATTCTTACCTCCCTCCTTCAGGGGAAAGATGAACTAATAAAAAGACAATGGGTTAAGTATATTATGACATGCATAAAATGGTCCTTGCCCCTAACTGTGACCTTATTGCGTCATGATACTGTATGGAGAAGTACCAAGAATTACCGCATAACAATGTGAATATTAACGCCCCCTTGAAACTCCCCCAGTTTATATATATATCTTTTATTCTATTTTTTGAGGGACAATATTGCTGCCGAGGAGGTATTGTTATTGTTATCTGCGTATCGTTTAAAGGTCATTTCTTCTATACCCTCGCCCATGGCATCCTGCCCATATCTGACCTTACTGAATAAACAAACAAGGCTTAGAATACTCCCTTTTCTACCAATTCTACCAAGGGCTCTGACGGTAGCCTTCTGGCGAAGGACTTGTTTTGGCAGATGTAATCGTTACCCTGAGTGCATGCCCTTGCTAACCTCAGAGTCGCGGACGCTACCGCTTGAGCCACGGTGACTTGAGCCATTGTGATGTCAGTTCTTCTATTACCCTCGCCAATGGCATCCTGTCCTTATCTGACCTTACTGAATAAATAAACAATAATAATAATAATAATAATAATAATAATAATAATAATAATAATAATAATAATAATAATAATAATAATAATAATAATAATAATAATAATAATAATAATAATAATAATAATAATAATAATAACCTTTATTTCCATTATACAATGGGTATTCGTCAGCCGGGGCAAGCCCCAACCCCCCACTGTGGCGCCCAGCCACAGCAGTAACCACCTGCCAGTAAACAGCTTAAACTCTCGGTCTTGGACGGGAACCGATCTCTCGACCTCGTGAATGCGAAGCCAGTGCGTCACCACTGAATCAACAACAATTAGAATAAACTAGAGAAATCCTTTGCAATTAGATATTGCTCTAACACGTTTCATGCTGTCCTTATGTAGCCTTTATTGAGTAATCAAATAAGGGTTAGAATGAACGAAATATCCTTTGTAATTAGTCACTTTCTTCACATAAATATCATTTAAACAGCTAGTTCTTGTAATAGTCACCGTGGCTCAAGCGGTAGCTTCCGCGACTCTGAAGCGTCAGGTCGAGGGGTCGCGTCCCGTCATGGTCTGAGGTTAGCAAGGGCATGCACTCAGGGTAACGATTACATCTGCCAAAACAAGTCCTTCGCAAGAAGGCACCAGTCCTAGCTCTTGGTAGAAAAGGGAGTCCGTGACGTAAAACCGGAAGAAGAGATGGCTGGGTGGCTGCAGATATGCAATGACGCTAGATTTTGATTAACAAACCAAACCTTTATTTCCATTTTGGCAATGGCTAATCTTTTACCTAATTAAGAGTAATACTTTTATAAGTAGACAAGTAATTGAGAAAAAAATAAAGATAGTAAGAGAGTGATACATACGCTTATAATGAACAGAAATAAAGGTTTTCTAGAAAATTAAAATTACCTTGAATGAACAGATGAGTATACAATTAGCAATTTACAATGAATAATCAGATAATTGAGTAAATATTATACATCATAGTAATTGAATAATAACAATAACAACAACAGCAGCAGCAATAATGATGATAATAGCAATAATAATAATAATAATAATAATAATAATAATAATAATAATAATAATAATAATAATAATAATAATAATAATAATAATAATAAAGATAATAGTAATAATAATAATAATAACTAATAATAATAATAATAATAATAATAATAATAATAATAATAATAATAATAATAATAATAATAATAATAATAATAATAATAATAATAATAATAATAATAAAAATAATGATAATAATAATAATAATAATAATAATAATAATAATAATAATAATAATAATAATAATAATAATAACAGGATAAACTGGAGAGGACGCAATAATAATAATAATACTAATAATAAAACTAATGATGATAATAATAACAGGATAAACTGGAGAAGACGCAATAGTGATCATAATAATATTAGTAATAAAAATAATGATGATAATTACAATGATAACAATAATATGAAAATAAGAACATTAGTAAAAAATTTCATATCAATATGCCTGAAATGGATATAAGAGGTAATTGGGCATACATATGCATAAGTAGAGTACAACAGTAGTAGTACACTCAAGATATACAGTTATACTAACAACTGAACAGAGATAATGCTTGTATAGAAAATTAGCAGATGCTTCAGTTAAAAGATATGATAACATTAATAATAAAACAAATGGTAACGATAATGTTAATTATAAAGTAGTAATAATAACACTTGATACCAAAGTTTAAAAAGCAAACACAGTAATAACAAATTACGTACAGTATAGTTATGGTAAAATTGGCCCTTATTATAGGCATCATCACCATTTTTATACTCCTTACAATGATCCATTCATATACAATAGCCATATTCCCCTTATAAGAGGGGTGGCAATGCTAATTAGGTCTTAACTTAAAGATCAGAGGGCTATATCAACTTACATACAGAAGAGTTAGTGTTAAGGTGATCCATCCATATACAATAGCCATATTCCCCTTATAAGAGGGGTGGTAATGCTAATTAGTTCTTAACTTAAAGATCAGAGGGCTATATCAACTTACATATAGAATAGTTAGTGTTAAGGGAAACTACATTAAATCATTAAGTTTGATAAGTGTTTGAGCAGTCACTACTTGTCCAATAGAAAACTATAAAGTTTCCTTTTGAAAGCTGTGAAGGAGGGTGAATTTTTTAGATGTTCTGGAATATTGTTCCACAGTGTTGGCCCTCTAATAATATTCATCTAAGAACCTGCTTCTGTGATTGTTCTCTGAATAAACCTTTTTTAAGGTTTAAACCTTTATTTCCATTGTACAATGGGTATTCGTCAGCCAGGGCAAGCCCCAACCCCCCACTGTGGTGCCCATCCACAGCAGGTAACCTGCCAGTAAACAGCTTAAACTCTCGGTCTTGGATGGGAACCGATCTCTCGACCTCGTGAATGCGAAGCCAGCTCGCTACCACTACTCTCATTTGTTCGTTCATTGTAGATATCTGCAAATAATAGAAAAGCTTCAAGGTGTTCTTAACAAGGTTAGTAGTTTCCTTTATTTCTATATTTTCAAAGATGTTCATAGCTAGCGCTAGAGTGTGCTATTAAGTGTCCTAAGTGTAATCATAATCTGATTGATCATATGTCTTTATATAAATTATTTGTAGGTTTAAGTGACCCGGTGCTAAAATGAGGTATTTATTAGAATTTCTTTTTGCATGACAGTTTAGCTAAACTTAGATTTAAGTGTTCGGCTTTCGAGTCTGCGGCGAGAGACGTGGGCATGAACGGATCTTTTTCCCGCCAAAATTCACTTAACAAGTTGCAACAAGACCGGAGGATGACAACCGGGTAGTCGTCACTGCCACGCACACGATGCCCCCAGCCATCCCCCACCAAGCCCATCTGAAATTGCGGGAAGTCATACACAGATAAGATATTCTGCCCTGCCATGGGTATTACATGCTATGGTTGCCAAAAGGTGGGGCATCTCAGGAAGTGTTGCAGAGGTAAAAAGAAGGTTCCTTTAGCAGAAGTATCTAGTGCCCTGATGGTGACATCTATTATGTCTCCCCAGCCCCTCCTGGGTATGTCCGTTTCCGCATCCAGTGAGGGGGTGGCCCACCCCACAATAGCCATAGCCGACAAAGGTGATCATATATGTGTGGCGGGGGTGTAGCTACTCTGCTCGTTGCAACTCCTTCCAACCCTGCTTGCATGTCAACAAGGTTTGAAGGGTGTGGTGAGGCACCACCTGCGATGTATGAGTGTTGCAGAATGCCACATTACCTTGGATAGTGTGTTGGCAGTGCAGAAGATTTATTTTGCAGAATCAGCCCCATACCTATGTTCATCTCTGACTGCTTGTAAGAGCTTGGGTCTGGTACCTGACTCCTTCCCACACCATTACCTATTGCTGCCCCCCTCATGGTGGAGGAAGTAACCTGCCCACTACGCCCAACGGCCATACCCTTTACTCCCCTGGAGGAGAATGTTGCATGACTTCAAGAGTAGCTACTCCAACATTTCTCGTCGTCTACCTTCAACTCCACAAGGTCACCATTCCCGATAATGTCCAGCCCCCTGAACCACACACACTTAGCTCCTGGATCCCTCTCTTATGCTTGCCACACCCCCCGCAAACGTCCTCAAACACTGGGAGGCGGAAGTGAAGGAGCAACTCGACGAAGACGTACGGCAGGGCATCATCCAGCCTGTCCCCCCTGGAGAAGCCACTGAGTAGTGCTCCAGGATGGTGGTAGTAGCTAAAAAAGACGACCACCCTAAACGCATCAATGATTACCATCGCCTTAATGGCTTGTGTTTGATGGAGAATCATTACACCCATGCCCCCTTCTGTAGGGTATCTGGTGTCATGGGCCACTCCTTCAAGATAGTGGCAGATGCCTTCTGGAACTTCCACCAGGTGGAGTTGGAGGAGAACAGTAAATTGATGACTTTTATTACCCTCTTGGGAAGATATTAGTATTTCTGCAACCCCCATGGGCCACTTCTATGCTTCAGATACCTATACTCGACAATTTGACGATGCCATGCAGAATGTCCCCCGCAAATACATCAAATTCATCAGTTCAATGCATCCTACTACGGGTGCTCGTCTTGCTGCAAATAGTTCTGCTTCACTTGATGAATTGGGTAAAAATAGCTGACGATAGCCCTAATAACAAAACCATATGAACTTTGCAATGTATTCTCAACAGAACGTCATGACCCTGCACCTCAACCTCCTTCTCAAGTTGTCACAAAAATAGACACTCCTGCACACTGGCCTTTAGGACTAAGACCTACTATACCCAGACAGAAAGCTAAAGTCTGATGTGCTCATATCTTTTGCGGTGTTGCAGCACTCACTTGCAAACCATGGTGTAAGTAGTAAGGCAAACACATTGTACAAATACTTCCTAAATTCCGGCCTTTCATCGCCTGCTCCTTCATATTTGGGAAATTATGTCAGCATGTAAGTGTATATGCAGTCTCTGCTCTGCATTTTCTATTGGTACCCGCATCAAACAATTTTTGATGACAAAGTAGAATCAATGCAGACACAGGAGCAAGCGTTTCTATTCTCCCTCACCTCATGGCAGCTACATACTATTTGCAACCTAGTGGTATTTCCATTTCTACTGCAAACGATGAACCTGTCCCATGTTTTGGTGAGATTTCAACAGGCAATGCTATCCCTCACCTCAAAAGAACTTTCCAATGGATGTTTGTAATTGCATTAATTACTTAGTCTTTACTAGGCTTGAATATCCTCTCCCATTTTTCACTGCTAGTGGATTGCAAGGCAAAGATGCTGATGGATTCAAATACTTTGAGATAAGAGTTACAACGAATCTTTACATACATAGTTACCTCTATCCACATAAATAAGTGCAGTACCTTACCTGAATGTGTCCAACAAACCTTGTTTAATTTCCCAACTCATTTACATCCAAGTGACTCTACTGCTACATCTCCTAACAATGTTGTGTACCGTCATATTGAATCAAGGGGATGCACCACCAGCATATGTAAAAACTCTTCCATTGCCCGCCCACAAGCTTACTGCTGCCCTAGAAGAATTTGATGCTCTTCTGAAGTCTAGTGCCATTTGTCAATCAAAATCTTCCTGGTCCTCCCTGCTAAATATAGAGCCAAAGAAAAATCCAAGAGAGTGGTGTCCGGTTACGAAACGCAAAGGAACACGGAGGAAGTATTTGCTTCTTAATACTATTATTTCCGTTTTTATCGAATACAAAACGATTTTTAGCAGGATTAGGAAAGATAATCGATTTTTTAACAGTTTCAGACGCTTTAATTGATGATTTACCATCGCAGCCCAAAAATGCAAATTGTGCCATTTCTTCTGCGTTAACGAAAGAAGCCCCTAAAAATAAAAATGGTAAAATGTCAGCTGTTTGGAAAATTATCCTAAATTTTATAAAGAAAATTGTATATTGCTTAGGTGAAGATTCATTTTCTGTATCTATGTCATACAACAGCTCAATATGTGCCAGTAGATTTGTCTTTCAAAAGAATCCTAACCATTTGTAAAGAATAAGTGAGAATCACTACTAAAAATCTCAAGGCATAAGTGAGAATCATTACTAAATATTAGTGTCAGAGGCTGTCCTTCTTGTTTACATTATGGCCGAACTGGATGGTGGATCTCTTTCAGGAGGACCATCGAATGTTTTATGTCGGTAAGTATTGTTCTAAATCGTGTAAGTAGTTATGGACGAGTGATGTGGATGGGTAGAATACCTTAAAATAGAAAAATGGAAGGTAAAATAAGAGCATAAAGGATGGAAATTGAAGGTAGAAATGGAGTGGGTCTTTGGGAATAGAAACGAAACTCAGAAAGATTTCGTCTTTCGGTATTATTAACGTTCAATCAGACTCCCGTATATAAGCTTATATTGTCTTGGTTATGTAGCTTATTTCTCTAGTCATTGAATTAGCAACCAGAACTAGAAATTGAGCAGTGGGGGACATAATCAAAGTAAAAAAGACTTACACATTTTGAGTTAAAGATACTACAGATTTCCAAGTCTCCATAAGCTACATGTAGGTTTTTCGTCCTTTTTTCTTATCTAAATTAGCCAGTGTTATCCTAAATAGCATAGATAGGACCTTGGTTCTTTCCTGGTTCCAGCTGTGCCTTTCTGTGAGGTCTAAAGATTGAAGTAAATTTAATATCTTCTATTCAGAATGAGTTCAATTATAGATATTATAACTGGATTTTATTTAGCCTTCTTCAGTAGTAAAGGAAACTCAACAAGAGCATTTTTCTTTTGTTTTAAGTAGTTATCCTTCAGTTGTATCCTTTATAGTAACTACTTTTAGTAAGTTTTTGGAATGCCAAGCAGAATATTGGATTTGATGTGGAATTGCATATTACAAAGGAGACCAGGTACAATCTAGTACAGGCCACTGGGTCTTGGTGCTATTCAGATCCTTAATGGGCTTAAAACACTAACTAGTCTCTAAAATGTCCATATTGGGCCACAAGGTACAGTCTAGTACAGGCCAGAGGGTCTTGGGGCTTTTTAGATCCTTAATGAGCTTAAAACACTAACTAGTCTCTAAAATGTCCATATTGGACTGCAAGGTACAGTCTAGTACAGGCCAGGGGGTCTTGGGGCTATTCAGATCCTTAATGGGCTTAAAACACTAACTAGTCTCTAGAATGTCCACATTGGGCCACAAGGTACAGTCTAGTACAGGCCAGGGGGTCTTGGGGCTATTTAGATTCTTAATGAACTTAAAACACCAACTAGTCTCTAAAATGTCCATATTGTGCTGCAATAGCTCAGTGATAGAAAATGCGAGTTGAGAATTGAAAAAATTACAAATGTGGGTTCGATCCTGCTTTGAGATGCTTAGAAGGATATCTAGCCTTAATCCTCCAGCTCTAACATGTCTGTGTCCATCCCCATATGAGTTGGGAGTAATTGAAAGATCTAAGATGTAAAGAAAAAAATGGCATATTTTTGGTTATTACATATTTAAATTTGTGTTTGCAGAATTTTGACGAATTTGCGTTTTATTACTGGTAGATATTACTGAACAGTTTGACCTACTGATAATCTTACATTTTGACCTGATGAATTTTAATTTATCATTATATATTTTCAATTATGTAATATATTTTACCTCTTAGAATATTTAATATGTGTTTTCATTTTCACTTATCTATAGTACCACTTAAAATATGAGAGATAGTGTTAATGAATAGTACTGATGTCAGATATTAAAGAACGTTTTCAGTAATAAATTATTTTTTTTATTGGAACTTTAGAATGTCTTTCCATGTCAACTTTCATATAATATGTAAAAAGAAATTATCTGTGTCACTTCAAAGAATTGAAAAAGGCAGCCCATGCTGATATGGATAGGTACTGAAACACATTATTGTTTGTTTTTTCATATGTTTCTGTCAATCTCAAATGGGATTAAACACAGACAGGTTGGAGCTGAGGAGGTAAGGTTGGACGCTCTTCCTAATGCCCCGCTGTAAGCTCGAACATTGGCTTTTTATTTCCGAAGTTGAGAGCTATAACCACTGCACTACAAATATCCCCTTTACGAAAGCATATTATCTTAGGGATAAATTAAATCACAAGATTTTGAGCTATGCTGACCCTAGGGTCATGAGTTTAGTTTAGTATAGTTCAATAACCTGAAATATAATGTTATCCTAAAGTGTTTTATTTTGATGGGGGACCATGATAGCCGAGTGGTTAGAATACTCGACTGGAGGTGACACATCTGCTCTTGAGCCAACCACAGAGCATTAGGAAGGGCTTCCAATCTTAATTCCCTAGTTTCAATCTGTCTTTGTCCACCCACAAAATGGGAACTAGTAGTGAAACAATAAAGAAAATTGTTTTATATCAATGTTTCAGTTTAATCTGCATTTTTTTCCTCATTGATATTGTTGCAGCCTGTGCTTTCATGAATAAAATCAGCACCGACATTTATTCTTTATCATATCTGACTGCGTATGAGGGATTATTTCATAATAATGTATACCTTGTTTTTTGCTTACAGGTATTTCAAAAATGGTGTATGTCGAAAAGGGGATCAGTGTCGTTTTTCCCACGATCCCGCCGCCCAGCCATCGATGATATGCCGCTATTTTTTAAAAGGAGCCTGTAACTATGGTGAAAAATGCAGGTATGCAGTTCATTAATTTATCAATAATTGTAATTAATTGTGGGAAACACGCTAGCTTATTGGTCAGCATGATCATCTCCAGAGTCGACAGACTGCGGTCGCGATTAAGACACAATGGGACAATAAGAATGACATTTAATCTTAAGTCTGCAGCCACACTTTCTCAAAGCTTACCTGTCGAATTGATTCCAATGACAGGCTCAATAGAGTGTCTGTGAGTGAAAACTTTGCAATTGAGTGCATGCATTATAAAGTACTAAAGGGAATCATTTACTAATGAAATAGATTTGTTTTGTTTTATTTTTTTTGGTTATGTTGTATGCTATTTAATGTGACTATAAATACTTAATTATGTAGTCCCCGTGGCAAAATGATAATGTCTGCGACTCTGTTTTGGCAGGTCGAGGGTACACGCCCCGTCACGGACTGAGGTTAGTAAGGGCATACACTCAGGGTAACGATTACATTTGCCAAAACAAGTCCTTCGCAAGAAGGCAACCGTCCTAGCCCTTAGTAGAAAAGGGAGTTTGTGACATAAAACCGTATCAATCGTCATCAATCATATATACTTAATTATATGTTAATTTTATGATCTCAATCTGTATTTTATATTAGCGTCACGGTATCTCAGAGGTAAGAGCGCCCGACTTGGGAAGTGACAAATCCGTGCTTGAACTTACTGCTATTCATTAGGAAGAACATCCAGCTTAGTTCCTCAGCTCCATCTTGTCTGTGTCCACCCTCATTTAGATGGGGACTAATTGTGACGTTAAAATGGTAAAAAAAAAAAAATCAGTATTTTATATTGAGATGCCTTACTGTATTTTAGGTATGAACATCAACAGCCATCGTATCTTGTACCACAATACTACAGATCAAGCACAGATCCACTCGCTGCATTGCAAGATGGACAGAACACAACTACAAGCATCACTAGCAGTGTTGAACAAGCTCCCAAATTCTGTCCCCCTACTCATATTGGTACCAGGTGAATATAGTACTATCTTTTTAAAATCAATTGTTCTTTTTTTCATAGTAAATAGTTTTTGTGCAGCCAATGTCAATAGTATTGCATTTTCATTTTTTAGATTTAATACCAATCAGTATTCAAGAAGTTCTATTCCAACTACTTACAAGGAAGCGGAATGAATTGCTTAGGTATTTTGTTGAGGCAGTGGAGCTTCAGGAAGTTTATGCTGGGAACAAGCAAATTTTTATTAAACAGACTTTGAGGTTGAATTTTTGAAATTATTATAGAGTAATACCAGGACTGCAGTACATAGTTTACCGTTTTATATAATTTTATTTTTTCCTAACTTCTCTTTCATTTTCCACTTCAGTTTGTTTTCTCTGCTGGAATAATCAGGTTTAAAGTCTTTGACTCTATTACAGCTTGGCTTGATGCTTGACTTAGGATAATAATAATGATATTGATAATGATAATTACGATAGCTTAAATGGTACTCCATAATGCTAAATTGAGTTCTGATAAACTTTTCAGCCTGGTGCCTAGCAATGAAGTCGCCACTCATCCCATCACTGTTATGTCACCCAACGCAATACCGCATCCTCCAAGCACTAGTGGGGTAGCTAATGCGCAGGAAATGATACGACTAGTTGACTTTCATATTACTAATTTTGTGTGAGTACTTTTTTGTTTTTATATAGTCTTCTTACTGTGTTTTGTAATGTTTGTTGATAGAGTGCATACTGTATTTTGAAAAATATTCAGTGAACAGCAAATGATATGACTAGTTAACTTACTTCTTACTAATTTTTTTTAAATATTTTTTCTCAATCTGTATTCATCTACTGTGTCTTCTGTAATGTTAGATGATAGAGGGACACTGAATTATTAGAAATATTCATAACCAGCTCCAAGCATAGTTTTCTTTTTGGATATGCATATTTAAAGGTGAAGACTCAATAAATCAAAGCATCCAACACATTTCAAACATATTGCTGTCATTTATGAAAGACAGTATTGAAATCAGTGAAATTTGTTTTAACCAGACTTAGTAAAATCATTACTTTTGATACTTAATTGTGAATTATAGCCTTATTTTTCTTTTTTATTTATAAAGAAAAGTAACCGCAGAGTGCTCTAGGGTTATTCTAATTTACAAGGCAAATTACATAACCAAACAATATATGGGGTTAAGTAACTCGACATGCAGTTTTGGAGACTTACTCTTCTTTACAAGATACTCTTTTTTCCCACAAGCCCCACAAGCAATATGTACAGATTATTCAAGCTTTCCCCAAAATAATTCTGATGAGGTTTCCATTTCAATTATTTAAATATTTTGTCTCTTATTCCATTTTCATTTGCAGAGGAATGATATTAGAGGCAAATAATATAGCTCATACCCTGCCGACCGTTACCAATGGAAAACGTTTAAGTATAGATGACGCCAGAGCTAGTGGAATGAATCTTTACAAAGTCATAATGAACATTGGAAGTGCCATTTTTAGGTAAAATAATGATTGGGTTCAGCTTTGTACTGGTTTTTATCTTTTGAAACTAATTTCTATGCTAACTTTTAAAGTTGTTTTTTTAGGTAGCAAGCACTTTTTATATTGCTATTTTAAAATGACTTATTTCATGAGGAGAGGGGCAAGAATACCTCCTTCTTGATCCCCAGCATGTCGTAGAATCATACTTTATTGGAAGGAGCAAGGGGACTGGCAATCCCCTCCCTTTTAATTCACTCCCAAAAAGAGTCAAGTTTTTTCAATTGACTAATCCCCCTTATGAAGGGGATTAGACTAGGTCTTTTGTATATAGTATATAGTAGTAGTTTATCATTTGAAAGCTACATTTCAATGGTAAATAGTGATAAAGTAAGCTAAGACATGTAATTTAAAATAACAGGTATTTTTAAGGCCAGACACCTGTAATGGTGCTCAGCATTTCTGTGTATTTATTTTTAGTGATGCCATAGGGCAGTGGGTATAGCTTTCAATTTGGAACGTGACAGACTCAATCGAGCCCACCATGTGGAATTAGGAAGGGCACTCAGCATTAGTTTTTCAGTTTCAACCTGTCTGTGTCCACTGACCATAGTAAGGATTAATAGTGGCACATAAAAAGGCAAATAGCACTCATATCTTTGTATCATTTTTGCTTGTTCCTAATTAGTTTCAGTATATTGTTTCAATGATGGCGGAAATATTCTTTGTGTCAATACCTGTTCCATTTATATCTCCTCTATATAGTGGATTCTTATTACTCGATATTCATGTGGTTCGATCTCTCAACTTGGGAGATGAAAAATCTGCAATTGAACCCACTGTGGGGCGTGAGGCAATGCATGCAACCGTAATGTCTGCGTCTATAATGGGGATTAATAGTGACACATAAAATGGTAAACAAAAATGCAAAGTACCTCAGACAGAGAAGTTGCCAAAAAGAAAAATAGGTATAGGTGTGTATTGTAAATACACTATGCATCTGCATTATTATATAATTATTACTTAGTATACCTTCAAAATATGAAGGTGGGCCACAGTAGTATAGTGATCAAAGCACTTTGCTTGGTAAGTGACAAACTCGCTCTCGAACTCGCGGTGGTGTGGTTAGGGAGGCTATCCAGCCTTAATGCCCCTTCTCTAACTTGTGTGTTCCCACCCCACTTCAGTTGGGAATTATTAGTGACACACAATACGGCAAACAAACAATTATACCTCTGAAATATGAAGCGAAGATGCATATCACTTAAGGTTCAGCCAGGTACAGTGGTTGGAATGAGAAATGGGTTTCTTCTAATTTGCCATTGGATTTGCTTACATCTTCAGTTCACACTACAATTTACTTAAACGCCTTCTGGAAGACTGTGTTTCTTACAAACAACACCTCTTACACTCCCAAGAGCTCTGTGGGAAAGCCCAAGATCGGCATTGGCCTTCCCTGGACTCTTGAGGCTGTTAGGCCGGGCAGCTTGGAGAATATCAAGAAGAATTAAAACTTACTATGCCATATTTGCCATTTTGTACTTGAAAACTTTACAGAAAACATAGGATTCAATGATTTCTGTCATTTAAACTAGCAATTTGCTTAAAAACACTTATCACAAGTAACAATTATTTTAAAACTGATTGCAAATTTATTTTTAACCCAATTTTATGTCTTGTTCAGAATTCATTTTGTATGAACATGAAAACTATTTTGGAGTGCTCATGGTAAATGAACGCCTGCCACTTATCTCCCGTGTGCCTTGACTCAGGGATTTGTGTGGCAAGAGGAGTGATCGAGGTATAATAGCAACTGGGAAATGTGTGTGCTCTGAATATGTATGTATGTACATCCAGCCATACAGAAAATGATTGGATCTGTAGCCACATATTGTGGGAAACTGCCAGTAAGGCAAACCTTGGTCACACAAATCCCGAGGTATTTTTTTTTTTTTTTATGAACTAAAGATTGTGAATTGGGTTAGTGAATATTTTCATGTGATTTGTGCATTCAGATACTTTTACTATACCAAAGAGTGCTTAATTGTTTAGTATTAGGTTTGAAAATTTATATAATGAGAATTAGGGGATAATCTATTTCTCTGATGCTTCTGTTCTAATCTGCTTTCATTTGCTCTCATAGCTTGTTTCTTATTGCTAGTTATTGAGTTTTAGATGTCCTTTCCTCAACCTCTTTACCGGCAAAGTTTTTCCAAAAAACGAAATATGATATTCTGTGAGTGGGGCTGGTGGATGTATGATTAACACGAAAATACTAGTATCTGCCTTGGGAAGTTCAGAGAGAACCGGAATGGGCGAGAATAATTGTTCAATAAGTAATTCACTTTTTGACGAGATATTTCATCCTTGCCAAAAAATATCAGACCTGCAGAGTCAAAGTACACTTGCACCATAATCAAAGCATACTTTGATCAATCTTTTTAGCTCCATTGAGAGGATAAAGGATTACCACACTTCCCCCTCACCATCCCTTTTGAGACAACAACAGGGTAGGTGTGCAAGGAGCTTCTGTTTTTATTGTTGCCTCATTGTGTATGTCTAGAGACAGTTCAGAGGGAGTACTCTTTACATTACTTTGAGCTGACACTTCATATTTGAATGTCGTTTATTTGCCTTTAGTATAAAAGTTTGATATTACTTACCTTTTCTGATGTATTTACATAAAAAGCCTTAAACTTAGTCTTTGTTTGAAGAAAATATAGAGAAGGGGCATCCCAGTCCTCTCGGTCTTCCCCATTTTTTCTACATTTATAACACTTAGAAAAGCTCTGAGGAGGTAGTCTTGCACTATAGCTTTTCATAACTATTAACTGCATTCATGTGTAATTACACTTTTTTTTTTTTCATTAAGTGGTGTTTGAGGTCTAGAAAACAATAATGAATCCCATATGCCATGCCGTTGTGTTCACTACGTACACTGTCTTTTATAACTGTTAATCATATGAGTGTGTAATCACAGTTTTGGTTATTTTATATTGAGTTATTGTTGAGATCTATAACTCAAGAATGGTTCCCAAATGCCATGCCATTTTGATGACTTCATGATAACCTCATTTTTTCGCTCTTTTGAAGTATGGTCATTAATGTCACACTTTTCTTCATAGATGTGGAAACCAACCCTCCCCCCAAGCTCTGCAGGAATTAGCTCAGATAATCTTAAACTTCTGGGCAGAGGCTAAGCAGCCTTGCCCCAATCTCGCTTTCACGCTGGAAGACTTAGCCCAGGTGTTTTTGACGCCCGAAGGCCGACAGTTTCTGGACCTCACCTCGAGACAACTTCAACATTTACTCTTAATGCTTAAAACTGTTTTGCAGATCTAGACCTAGATTGGTGTTAATCGTTGATGCTTTTTAAAACAAAACTATATATAAATAAAGAAATATTAGTTAACAAGGGTATACTTTTACCTAGGGACCCGAATTATTTGACATACCTTCAGCAAATCACATTAGATATTTATATCAACGAGTGGGAATGGTATTTATTTATATTGATTCCATTTTTCATTCTTATTAGGCAATAATATATAATGTAATGATTACATTCATGGTATGATTAGACCAGATACAGTAGAATAATCATGGAAACTGGATAAGAGTTTGATCATTTTTTTTTTCTTTCTTCTTCTTCTTCTTGCTATATACATTAGTTGGTTTACAGGAGCTATTTATTACTGCAGTCTTTGCTTTTATAGTTTCACTGCAAAAGAATGCTATAAATTGTACTAAAATCAATAATTTTCAAGCTCAAAATTTGTAATACATGTAAAAGTCATTGTTAGGAAGATCCATTTCTATATACAGAAACCAAAATCCCCTTTGCAAGGGGGATGGATTAATCAATGCAAACTAAAAGATGATGTATACCATATATATTGGCAGGCTAGAGAGGGGATAGGACAGTTTTGCAATATCATAAATACGTTTAACAAGGCAATATATTTTTTCTCTTTAAATTGTTTTTAATTTATTTTCTCATGTCAGATATATTGTCAAAAATAAACCTCATCATTAGTATGCTCATTTATCTGCTCAGTGGCACTCGGTATGCTCATTCTTATTTCAGTGGCACTTTCTAAATTTATCTCTTTGAAAAATGTAGAATCACTATTTTCAGCCAGTTAGCACCCAGTCAGTGACTATCTTGTAATAAGTTGGTAATGGGACACGAGTTTCTGTGTCAAAACCTATGCTTATGAACAATGGATAATGGCAAGGATAAGTACTTTTCAACGCTCTTGGGAATTATTTAGGGACTATTTATTTTTAATTTGAAAATATCACGATTTATACTCTACATTCAATATAATATGAGGTCTTTCTGATTGATTATTGTTGGAAAAAACTGAGTATAAGGTCTGCCTAACTGTCTGTTGTTAGAAAAAACTGAATATGAGATTTCTCTAACTAAATGTTGTTAGAAATTGACTCAACATGAAGTCTTTCTAACTGAATTTTGTCAGAAAAAGATTGAATATGAGATGTTTCTAACTGAATATTGTTAGAAATTGACTGACTATGAGGTCTTTTTTTATAAAATGTTGTTAGAAAGTCTTATTATGAGCCCTTTCTAACTGAATGTTGTTAGAAAATTACTAAATATGAGGCTTTTCTAACTGAATGTTGTTAGAGAAAGACTGAAAAGTGTTAGTACCAGCAATGGTATATCCTGTTTTAAGAAATATTCATCATGTAGCATCAAGTTTTATTTTTAGGTACCAGATGTCTTTTTGAAAATTATTTTAGATTGCACAGTTTTTCTTATTTGCCTCAATACAAAACAGATTAGTCATTCACCATTATGATGTGAATATTGTAAATGTGATTATTATGGCTACGAAGGTAGAACAGAAAACAGCAGAGTACTTTAGCACTTGCACATATATTTATCTACTCTTCCCCAGAGGTAATCTCTGAAAATGAGTAGATATATATATACTTGCAAGCGCTATGATACTATTGTTTCCTGTTTTCCCTTTGTAGTCAAAATAATCAGAACAATAGATATAAATGTAGTTCGGTTTCTTTGACCCTATTGGGTATTAAATGTCTGATTTTTTTTATTTTTTTTTTCCATTAGCGAGTGCCTTGCAGACTCTTTGTAGGCTATTTGGTTCTGTAGTTTACCATACAGTAGCTTTGCAACCTCAGTCAGCTGACACATGGACGTACATTCAGTAGTTATAACCTTCTTAGAATCCATTTAGTCTCGTCAAGTTAAATCAGATGAAGCTGCTTAGGGCATACTGAGGGAGCCCATCAGTGAAACAGTATATGATGTATATTGCCATATTTCAGTTCCTGACTGGACCCCTTCTTGAGTTAGGAGAGAAATATTGCAATGCTTTTCGTATATTGTCTCACTCTGATGCCATAGGTTAACAGTATGCATCAATTTTGCGTCTACTGCTTAGTATTGTATATGTTTATTATCTCTTCTCCATATAAACCTCTTACCAGTATCGAGATTTTAGTATATATTGGTCCTCATTGAATGGACATAGCTTATTTATTCGTGGATGTTCTAGAAGAATTAGTGTACCATTTTATGCTGGTAAAAAGAAAAAAAGTGTTAATGATTTAAAGGAGCTCCTCTTGCCCATCAACAAATATAACATTCATTTTCATTTATTTTTAGAAGTAAAAATGAGAATTCACCAAATTTCCCCAAAAATTATGTGATGTGGATAATTTGTAAAGGTTTCTGTTGATAATTCAATCTGGAATATTTAAAAATTCATCAGTTACCTCTAAACATCATAATTCTCTCTGCTCTATTCATTTTTGGTGCAACTTTTTAATTACCATCTGAAATATCATGCTAAAAAGGTATATAATTTTAGTGTAGGGACTTTCATCCTGGTTAACTATTGATTTCTTGCTTTTATGCACACACACATACCCCAATTATCTTAAAGAGGAGGATATCTTGCTTTCGTAAATTGCAGTTACACCTTATTTTGAAATTGTGTAAATTTCCTCATTTGGTGTAGGTTATCTTTAAAGATTTTTTTTTTTACTAGCTCTAGAATGATGTGACTTTGCTGTTTTTTTTAGCTTATGTTATCTTGAGTGTTGTTTTACTAAAGAAAACATTATTGTAGCTAAGGGTAAATATAATAACATAATGCCTACTTTAAAGAATATTTTCTTTTAATAGGAATCACTTTTTTCAAGGTCATCATTAATGTTTGACAGTATATATGCAGAATGTTGTTACTAATAATGACCCGAGGAACTCCCTGTAGTTTGAATTTTGATTTTATATATGTTTGTATAATGTTATGTTTGCTATCAGATTTTATGAAGGAAAGTTTATTTATTTGTGTGAATGTTACACTAGAATGGCTTCAAAATCTAACTTCTCCTTCATCTAGGTATGTAAACAGGTTTTGTTATTTGGCTTCAATTTGTTTACGTAACCCGTTACATGTAGATTTTTTTGTGTAAAATTGCAATATTTCCTTATTAGTTGTCAGTTGAATATAATTTTTTCTATTATGTTTTACCTGTATCACAATTACTTGCCATTATTACAATTAATTGCTCTTTGTCACTTAATTAGCTTCACCCCTGGTCTGATATTCCCTACAGTAGAGTGCATAACATCCTTGGGGCTGCAATAGCTCAGTGGTAAAGCCCTCTGGTCAAAAAGTGACTAGCCCGAAAAACTGGAGTTCAATCTTGCTGTGGGACTCTAGGAAGGGTAACCAGCTTTAATCCTCCTAAGTCCAACCTGTCTGTATCCACCCTCATGCAAATGGGGGACTAATTGTGACACATTATATGGTGTTTATACTATCCTTAAAATTCACACTTATATTGGTAAAATTTTGGATTTTAGGTAATGATTTGATAAAATTGTACTGAGTCCTTTTGATAAAATTCTAGGACAAAATGAGTTACTTGTTCTTGGTATCATTAGCTGTGCTGTATGTCTCGGTATGCTTAATGCAAGTACAGCATATAGGGTAGCGTTAAGTATGTAAAATGTTACTTCACTAATTTCTGTTTGCTAGGGTGATAATTATATCTTGTATATTTCATATAAAGGTGTGTTGTGTGTTTACTGATATATGTACATATATTATTTAACAAAACAATACAATATTTTGATATCTAATCATTGTTTCAACATTGCTAATTTCTTTGTAATGGCTACATTTTGATTATCATTGTTGTGTATTGTTTCATTCTGAATATCATATATATTTATATATATGCATACACAATGGCTGTAATTCCCCTTGTAAGGGGGTGCCTGAGTCAAAGCACACATTCACAAGTACCAATAATGCCTCGATCTCTCCTTGTAGCTACTTTGGATAAAATGGTTTGCCTCATTTCTTCCTCTTCCACCACTCTACATGGGTCAACCACTGGGTAAGGGTAAGTGGGCAAGGGTCTTGATTAAAAATAGGATATATCTTTTACTGAAAAAAATATTGCAGTTTACGTGGCACTTACCACGCAGTATTTCAAAGGAACTCGGGGAAGTGACGGCTGGAGTGTTCGCACTCGCTGTGGGGCATTAAGAAGGGCATCCAGCCTTAATTACCCTGCTCCTTTCTGTTTGTGTCCACCCCCAGAATGGAGATTAATAGTGATGCTTAAAATTGTATACACATTTGGTTGAATAAGCACTTCCCTTCCCAATGTTCCTCTTGTTTTATTGTATGCAGTATCAAGTTATTTTTGGTAATGTAGTTCTTATTATTGTTGTGTCTACAAATGGGAATACTGTTTCATAATTCTTTTAGCTAGTGTTATAATGGGACCGCGGTAGCACAGTGGTTAGAACACTCTACTCTGGGAAATGACAAGCCTGTGTTCAAGCCCACCATGGGGTGTTAAGAAGGGCATTCAGCCTTGATTCCCCTGCTCAAAACTGTCTGTGTCTACCCCCATTTGCTTGGGAATTGATGGTGACAAAATAGCAAACAATAGCAAGAGTTATATCAATAACAAAAGTAATTGCAATGGATAACCAATATGCCCTATGAAAAAGAGACATTCAGAGGTAATTACTGATGATGAAACAATGTGTGGTCGTGTTTTATTAAAGCAAGTACTGTTTTTGGAATCGATTCCCCACCCCCAATCTGTTTATGTCCACCTCCATTAATTTTGGGATCTATAGAGAGATAAAATGCCAGACTAGAACTGTATTTAGAGTTCTGTTGCTATACTCTATTCAATATGTCTGGCATAGTGCATAGAATGGTGTGTGTTTATGTTATGTGTCACTATTATTCCCCGGATGGATCGTGGGTCTCCAATTCCTGAGTCAAATATTCTAACCGCTCTGCCATTGTTTTACTTATTGTGTTTGAAATGCTAAATAGGATCGTTAACTATGTATAATAAGTTTGTAAATGTAGAACATTTTCCGGTCCCTATGGCATGTGAAGAATTCGTCTATGCATGTAAACTATTAATGGTCATAGATCTTGAGGAACAAGCTTATGTCCGTTGCAATATGAGAACTATACAAAGTGTTTTGGATTTGTCTGTAATGATGTTGAATGTACAGGATTGGAAATATTTATACCATAGCAACTACGTGCATTTTATTTTTTCTGCTATTACATTAACATAGCAATATTTATACCACAGCAACTACTTTTTTATTTGTCTGTCATTGCATTAAATTAACATGATTAGCAATATTTATCCCATAGCAACTAGGCTCTTTTTATTTGACCTTTATTATGTCAGAATAACATGGTTACCAATCTGTATGTTATAAGTTGAGGTATAATACAGTTTCTTTCTTCACATTTTATACATAAAATTGTTTTCCTTATGTTTCATATGCCATTATTATTCCCCAATTGTGGATGGACAAAGATTGAAACTGCAGCATGAATGCTGGATGCACTTCATTATGCCCTGCCGTGGGCTCAAACATCAGTCCATCACTTCCTGAGTCGAGCATTCTAGCACCACGCTGTGGTGGTTCCCACATTTATTTTTTTATTAATATACAACATTTGTCATTTTATTCTTACATTTCATATCATGAAGTAAAGGAAAAGATAGCATTATGTGTAAGGTATCCACTTGGTACCTCTCTTGGAATGGGTAAAGAAGCAAGGAAATTAAAATGATGTATATACGAAGATTCAGTTAAGCTTTTCTGTATCTTTTTGCATTTTTCATATATATTCTTTCATATATATGTTTTGATTTAGAAAATGTATAGTATATTGAACTGTATAATATTATTCAGGTGGAAATAGAGAAGAGTATTTACTTTCATCCATTTTAGTTGACCATGTGTGTTGCTTTTTTTAATGTTTTTTTTTTTTTTGTGGGTAAATTCTTGTGTTTTTCATTATGTAAAACTGTATATCTTTAATGAATGATTGGTCAAATGAATGCTGCAGTTATATATATATATATATATATATATATATATATATATATATATATATATATATATATATATATATATATATATATATATATATATATATATATATATATATATATATATATATATATATATATATATAAAACAGCTTCTGCCTCTGACCATTACTCGATCTTACAGCTCACTTGACAGTCCAGCATTGTATATACTACATTACTGACTGTACCTCTGAAGGCGCAAACTAGTAGGAAACCATGTTTTATTTTTATTTAGGTTTATTCCATCTACCTTAAAGCAAAGATAAAATGAAAATTACTAATTCGAGAAACTCTTGAACATTTTTATCATATTGTTTGCCGTGTTGCTCAATTATCGTCATATATAGAGTTTATCAATGTAGTATTTATATTTTATCAGCTTATGATACATGGTTTTGTATTCATATCTCCTTGTATGCAAAACAATCCATGATTCGGTATTGTAGTATGGTTCTATATATATATATATATATATATATATATATATATATATATATATATATATATATATATATATATATATATATATATATATATATATATATATATATATATATATATATATATATATATATATATATATATATATATATATATATATATATATATATATATAAACCAGAAATGAGAAATCACTATAAATAAGGCAGAATTGTGAAAATTAATGAATAAACTCATTAGAAACTTATTAACATAAATAAAAAGTAGCAAATGTATTTAAAATAGGACCTTTACAAGTAAACGGAAGATCAAGTAACTGAAAATTTTGAAAATTTCATAAATTAACATCGGCATTCTATTATTCACGTGTACGTCGTTATGTGTGGGTCAGTGGTAGTATCTTTTTTTCGTATTTAATCGGTCATATTTATATTTACTTGGATCCGTACCTACAATTTTATTTCCATCATCTTCATCCTTATAAATCCTAACTAATTAATGTTCTTTACAGACTTATAGTGGCATCAGATTGTATTTCTTTTGTTTTTAAGTTATTTCTTAGGTCGTTAGGTAATCATTATAATTATTAGGTCTGGTTTGTTTCAGGACCTAGTCATAATCACACCTATAAACCAAAGCTTGATATTGATTAATTAGGTGGCACTGTATTTGCTTACAATAACATTGTAGCCTTAGAGTATGCTCTGAAAGTATCAGTTTTTCAAAGTTATATTCTTTTTCTTTTTACATATTGTTAGTTTTTATATATACAGATATATATATAATATATATATATATATATATATATATATATATATATATATATATATATATATATATATATATATATATATATATATATATATATATATATATATATTTGCCGTAGATCCTTCAATGTTGTCACGGTATTTAAAAATAATAGTTACTCAATACTCATAACATGTGAGCATCATTATTTAACAGCGCCATTTTACCTCAGGAGTTAGCCTGCTTTGCCAGTAAATGTGTAAATGTCATTATCATCAATATGCATAAAAAGAACAGCAACAGAGTTGGAAAAAGGGTCATAGGTATTATTAAAACTTCCAAATTCTTGTGAATTGTCTAAGAAAGATTCTAAGACATATTAATATTTAGAAATTTTTTGTGAATTTATATGTCAATGTATTGATGATTATTTCTTTACTTTCATCATGATTGGTTAGACTAAAGAATGCCTAAGAATATAATGAATTGGGGCTGATAAACATATTTTACCATACTCACGTCCAATTGGAGGAACTCATCAAGAATTCTGATTGCATTGCTTACTAGGAACTCATTCTGTGAGGACTCGCTAGCTGGTGGTTAGAACACTTAACGTGGAATATGACAATACCCATGTTCAAGCCCACAGCAAGGAGTTAGAAATGGGATCTAATTCCCCTGCTTCAGTCTGTCTTTGTCCACCTGCATGTGAATGGGGATTAACAGTGACACATAAAATGGAAAACAACTGGGAACTTAGTACTGTATGACAGATTTTCACACAAGATATATTATCATTACAGTATATTTATAATTCTTTTCACTTCCTAGGCCATGACCCTGATTGGTTGCTCAGCTATTATAAATAATAATTGTTGCACTTTAGAGATTTATTTCCATCAGTCAATCAAGAAATGGAATATCCTTGTGGTAGATGCGATTTATGTATTTAAGCTGTTTTTGACTTAGTAAGTGAAAACTGATATGGTTATTATATATCGACCATGAATAGTCTATAAAGTTAAATGGAAACGTGTAAAATCCGGTTTGCTTATATATATATATATATATATATATATATATATATATATATATATATATATATATATATATATATATATATATATATATATATATATATATATATATATATATATATATATATATATATATATATATATATATATATATATATATATATATATATATATATATATATATATATATATATATATATATATATATATATATATATATATATATATATATATATATATATATATATATATATATATATACCGAAGCTCCCATACATACAAACAACCGTGTTACGAACAAAAACCTGCCCATTATCTACCCATGTATTAAAGTATGTATTACTGCACTGTACAGTACTCTTTCATTATTATTACTGTTTTAAAATTCATTAATACTATATACTTTGTCTTATGTTGTAGTTAAGTGTCTTTACCCCAGGTACTTTACAGTACTGTTTATTTATGTATTGTACAGTACTTTTGTTTTTACCTGAGCACAACTTACAAACAATTCTACTCAAAAACGGACTTCTGGAACCTAACTTGTTCATAAATTGGGGAGTGTCTATATATATATATATATATATATATATATATATATATATATATATATATATATATATATATATATATATATATATATATATATATATATATATATATATATATATATATATATATATATATATATATATATATATATATATACACAAACAAAAACCTACTCATTAGCTACCTATGTATTAATGTATGTAGTGTATTACTGTACTGTACTGCATTATTATATTTTTTTTTCTTCATTAAAATTTATTAGTAATGCATACTTTTTGTGTTTTGTAGTAGTCAAGTGTCTTTAGGCTAGGTACTGTACAGTACTGCATATGTATGTACTATACCGTACTTTTTTTTACCTAAACACAACTTATGAACAATTTTACATACGAATATTCTTTTGGAACCTAACTCATTCTTAAGTTTGGGAGTATATATATATATATATATATATATATATATATATATATATATATATATATATATATATATATATATATATATATATATATATATATATATATATATATATATATATATATATATATATATATATATATATATATATATATATATATATATAGTTAGTACAGTCTATTCATGTAAGAATGTCATTGAAATAATTGAATTAATTTTGTCACCTGTTTAGATTTCATACGTAGTATAAAAATAATTAATACAGGTTATGTATAGCTCTATATGTATGCTTATACACATATTGTGAAATACTAGAAAGATTATTATGTATACAAACTGACACTGTGTTTAGGTATACATGTGTATTTACGGTTGACATGTCTTGTAATGTTGACGAAATTTAATTTGAATATTCTTATTGCGTAGTTCATGTAAATCTTTTATGGATTGTAATTTGCTACATTAGTCCTTCTTGTCAATCTTGTACAAAGGTAAATTAACTTTGAGATAACATTCAATTGTAATTGACTTGCTAATGAAAGGAAAATATATATATTTTTTACTTTTCATGTTATTTTTAGTCGTTATCCTATATGACAGTGGCCACGGTAGCAAACTGGTAGCGCTCGCAATCGGAAAGTGTCTGACATGAGTTCGAGTCCACCATGGGATATTAGGAGAGTCACCCAGTCTTGTTTTCCCAGCTCCAACCTGCTTGTATGCAACCCCATTCATGGGAACTAATTGTGATACATAAAACAGTGCCCATCCTTTTTTATAGTATCCATATGACTAATTTGCCAAGTTGATATAGTGCCTGGTGCCCACTCAGGAGGACTCGAACTTAAATGCCCCAAGTCACTTTTGCATATTCACCATCAAGAGGAATTTTTTTTTAAGTACATTTAATGAAACAAGGACTTTGGTAGTGTAGTGGATAGAGTATTTGACTCAGGAGGCACTAGACCCACGATCATGCCCACTGTAGGCCACTAGGAAGGGCATTCAGCCTTAATTCCCCAGCTCCAATCTGTCTGTGCCCACCCTAATCATGGGAATTAATAGTGACAACATGTAGAAAAGAACTGTAGGTTAATGAAACAGTTTCTTGCCTAACAATAACTTGTGTATTAAACATGTTCAAAAAATTTATCTCCTTTTATCAATATATATGAGTGCTTTGAAATATTATATATATATTCACAAGTAAAGAATATAAAATAAATAACATAACGAAACCACAACATAATTCTTGCACATCAAGCCATTATTTGAATTATCTAAAATTTTTAAATAATTAGTTTCAGTTTTATTGGTTAGTGTATATATATATATTTTTTATTTTTAGGTAACACAAGCCAAAAAGATTTCCCTAACCATCTCAGTGCAATTAATTTACGATTGCTGGGTTCACGGCAGATCCTTATTGTAGTCGATTAAATAGTTGGACTGTATTCATGAAGTTATGTTGATTCTCTTTTTTTTTCTTTTTCATATCGTTTATTGTATGAAGCAAGAAGCCCCGACATGTTTAAGTGTATTGACTCAGATCTGCTTAATAATTAGGAGTTCGGGGCCAAAAGGACAAACAAAACAATGGCAACAAGAATAGGATCCCCAGCATGTTGCTTTGAGATGCTAAGCAGAATTTCCTTGTGGTGAAATGTGAAATAGCCTGAGGACCCGTGAGAATCGACTGAGATATGGCGAAGGCAATGCAGGTATATCCTCTTTTGTATTTTGTTGAACAAGACAACGACTTTGGCCGAGTGGTGGACTGTTCGGAAGGGAGCATTCCAGTATTAATTTATAGGACATGGCATAACAGACAACAAACAGACGAAGGCTATGTTGTTACAACAAGCAGGTATGGACGTTCAGAATATTTTTCATGCACAAGTGAGAAAGGATATATTTGCTGTGTTGAAGTTGCTGAATGATTATTTCACCCCAGAGAAGAATATAGTATATGAAAGATATGTTTAGACAAGCATTTCAAGGTCAATACAAGTCCATAAATGCTTATGTCGCTAGGATAAAAAAATTTAATTAGCACATGTGAGTATAGCAAAGATGAGTTAGATGCTTATTTGCAGGATCAGGTAATAGAAAAATGTGTGAGATAAGTTTAGGATCCAGTTTTTTGCAAAAGAGGAACTTAACTTAAAAAATCACTCATGGAAATTGCTAGGGCCTATGAATAGACAGAAAAAGATGCAGTTAGGCATTGTAATAAGCCAAAGTAGTATTGAAGGCTTTATTCTACATAAATAAAACTACAAGCATCTGCAAATAAAATAAGTATAAGAGAATTAGAAATTATAATTACATTTAGAAGGTATACAATGATAACAAAATTAAAGACTACTTTAAGAGATATATTATAACATTCATCCCTGCTGACAAGAAAATCACTATATCAAAGCATACAATATATAATGGGCTATAGCAATAGTATAAAACTAGAGAGTTTACTATAAAAACATTTAAATACTATAATTTATAAATCTAAGCGATTTGGAGGTCGATGTTGGCCCTCAGATCTACGCAAAGGTAATAGCATCTCATTTTCAGGTGTGAGTGAAGGACGCTCAGTTCCTGGGTCATTGGGATACCCAAAGAATCAGGTCGACTGGCATCATTTGGTTTATTCGATTCATTACTGTTGTACACTTGTCTGTTCACAATATCTACACTCTCAGCAGTTGGAGAATGAAAGTTATCAGTCCTGTGAGTAACATTCTGAATATAACTTACTGGAGCCAGGTGTTGAGAATTATCAGTCTTCTGAGTAATATTTTGAACATCATTTGCTGGAGCCAGGTGTCGAGTTGATACAGTAGTTTCCCTACCATTAGAGAAATGTATGAGTTCTGCCTCTTCAACAATAGGGCCATACTTGGATTCTCTGACATGGCATTTTACAAGAACAGATCCTGGGAAAGAAAGCCACCTTGGGAGAGAGTATCAGCTGGTTGACCGGCGTTGAAAAGCAAACAGGCACTCATGTGGTGTAACATTAGTAGCCATTGAAATTAAAGTACAGATTGAATGTAGGGCATCCTCTAAGAAAAGCTCCCAATGTATATAAGGAAAAGAGTGGCCCTAAAACTTATCCCTGTGGAACCCCACTACTAACTCTTCTCCATTCAGACACTGAGTGTCTTATTCTACCCCCTCTGTTCCCTTCCTTCTAGGAAAGTTTTTATCCATTCCATGATTTGTGTGCGTGTGTAATTACCTAATTGTGCTTACAGAGAAAAGAACACCATGCTGCTAACTCCCGGTCTACTTGTTGGTTCTATTTTTGTACTCAGTGATGCTTATCATACTTGTCCTTAAAACTATGAACTGAGTTAGCCTTAACTACTCCTCGCTTAGCGAATTCCAATCATCAACTGCTCTTACACAAAAAAGTGTTTCCTTACAGCCTTGATCTTAAAAATGCTTATTGGCAGCATTCACTTAATAATAAATCAAGTATAATAATTACTTTTCAAACACCATGTGGTAGATATAGATGGTTAAGGTTGCCCTTTGGCAACTTGATGCCTTGGAAGGTATTGTACGTGAAGCTGATGATACCTTAGTATCTGGTCTTGGTAATAGTCATGAACAAGCTGAAAAAGACCATGATAATATATTGCATAAGTTATCAAGTAGACGTAACGAAGTATAAGCTTAAATAGAGCCAAGACTAAACTAAAAAAGTCTGAGATTATTTTTCTTGGCAATAAGGTAGCTTGTATTAGTTTAATGTTTGATTCATTATAAGTGGATGCAATTTTGAACATGGACGCTCTAACAGATGTTGCTGGTTTACATAGGTTTGCAGGTATGGTTACTTATTCAACAAAATTATTACCTAGTTTGTCGGAATTGATGGAACCATTAAGGCAGTTAACACATCAAATTGTTAAGTGAAAATGGAATGATGATCATCATAAAGTATACTGTAAATTATATAACTCATTTCTACAGTACCTATGTTATGCTTCACAAAACGGTTTAGATGAAGCTTTAATGCAGTCTGGAAAACCTATTGCATTTGCAAGTCGAGCGTTGACTGAGACAAACTCGTTATGCTCAAATTGAGAAAGAAATACTTTAAATTGTATATGTACTAGAGAAATTTCATTAATATACCTTTGGTAGGAAAACTGTTGTAGAAACTGATCATAAACCACAAGAGACAATAAATATAACCTTTGTGTAGAGTCCCTAGAAGGCCACAGGGCATTCTTATGAGGAATTTGCCGTATGATGTTCTAGCTGATAGTTTGTCATGTTCTTATTTGCCTTACAGTGGCAGAGGTGAAATATTTGATCATGTTACATTGGCAGACTTCTTACCTGTTAGACGAAAGCAGAAGGAAACTGATAAAGATGATGTTTTGCAATTTTTGAAAACCATGATTTTAAAAGGATGGCCTGATGATGTGAGTGAAATTTCTACTGTCCTTAAACCATATTACTGTATAAGAGATGAAGTTGCTGTACAGAATAGTGAATGATTAGCTATTCCTTTGGAACTTAGAATTTTTTTTATTTTTGATGGTATTCATTCTTCACATATTGGTGCTGGAAGTTATTTTAGACGAGCAAGAGAATGTGCTTACTGGTCTTGCATCAATTCTGATGTAAAGAAATTTATCTCTTAAGTGTGAAGTATGTATCCACTTTCCAGTAAGTCAACAAAAGGAAACTACAACCTCATTAATTAGCTAATAGACCATGGAAAAAAAAAGAGGTGTAGATTTAATGACAGTAAGAATTATTATTATTTTATAACTGGTGACTATTTTAGTAGTTTTTGGGAGATATTTTACCTATAAAATACAAGATCAACTTTTGTGATAAGGAAATTAAAAGCACACTTTGCAAGGTATGGATTGCCTTCAGTATATGTATTTGGTTTGTTCCGGTTGTACGTCATGGGCTCCCTTTTCTACCAAGGGCTAGGACGGTTGCCTTCTTGCGAAGGACTTGTTTTGGCAGGTGTAATCGTTACCCTGAGTGCATGTTCTTTCTAACCTTAGACCGTGATGGGGCACGAGCCCTCGACCTGACACCTCAGAGTCGTGGACACTACCGCTTGAGCCACGGTGACTACTAGTAATGTATTTGATTATGGGCTACAATTCATCAGTGATGAATTTAAAGACTTTTCTCAAAAACATAATTTTAAGCATGAGACTAGTAATACACATTATCCTAGATCTAATGGAATGGTTGAATGTGTAATTAAGATGGCTAAAAGTTAATTGTTAAAGCACAAGTAGATTTATAATATTTGAGCCAGTATAGATTATAGAAATACTCTTTTTCAAAATTTAGCTTTTACTCCAGCTCAAGGTTGTATGGGTAGAGGAGTTCGTGCCCCGACACAGACTGAGGTTAGCAAGGGCATGCACTCAGGGTAAGGATTACATCGGCCAAAACAAGTCGTTTGCAAGAAGGCAACCGTCCTAGCCCTTGGTTGAAAAGGGAATCCGTGACATAATACCGAAACAAGTTAGTCCAGCTCAAGTTTATATGGGTAGAGGAGCTAAAATACTACTGCCAGTTGTTTCTTCTATGTTAAGACTCTATCAATTTGATAGTATTATGTAAAAACCAAAAAAAAAAAATAATAATTAGTCAAAGTGGTATTACGATAGGGGTGCCAAGGACTTGGACGAACTAGATGGTAATTTTGTATACATAAAACTTCCTGTTCTTGGCCAAAGCTAATGGAGCCATGGTACAGTAGTTGAAAAACTTGACAATATATCTTACATATTGTTTACTCTCATAGTGCTTTGTTAATACGGAATAGTGTTCACCTAAACAAAACAAATGAAATGGAAGGCACAGAAAAAGCAAATCCAGTAAAGTAAGAATTTGATAATGTTGTAAATAATGAGGCCAGTGGACAGAATATTATTGGACCTGTAATAAATGTTCATTAAACCCAAATGAGTAACTTGAACAGAAATACTAAAAATACCAGGAATTAAATGTCTAATAGCCTTAAAGATTCTTGTAATAAAAATATTAATTGTTGTTTTGAATTTTTTATGTGAGTATAGTTTTTATGAATAATGTTCAATCTTTTATAAACAAGACATGATGTTATAATAGGATTTCTATATAACTTTGTAAGAAGAAGAATGAATATGACCTCCCAGAAATGACAATGTTTACGTTATGCTAAGTGATCAGTGCGTACTCAATATAGCCAGAAGTAAGTCGTCCCTTTTTCCTCAGAGACCATCTTGTATTAAGAAACTGTTACGACGTTATTTAGTACACAAGGGATGCAACTACCCTTCCCTTCTTATCCTCAAGAGGCTTTAGAGAAGAGGAAAACTGTACAAGCCACTTTGGGATCTTCAAAATGGTTTCAGTGGAAATAGGTAAACACATCTATTCTACTTTGAGTTTCGTTGTATAATAATAATAATAATAAGTTGACCTTGGCTTGTCATGTGAGACTGGACGGATTCTATTGAATGAGGAGGGGGACACTAGGGGGTAGGTAGGGGGGGTTGATACGATGGGGGAATATATTAAGGCAAAGATGAGTCATTCATTTCTCTCGCTTTCTTTCTCTCTCTTTAGTAGACCGGCCGGTTAAAGACACTCGTTAACAAAGAGGCTCCTCGGAAAATAAGATAAAATAATTGTGAATACAGCTAAGAATTAACTGAAACTACTCTCAGGATGCATGAAGACAGATAAAAAGCTATAAATTATAGCTTTTTTTTTTTCTTTTGGCCTTTACTATTTCCCCATCACATGGAGTGGAGGGTATTTATGTGACGTCACACGTGTGACTCATGCCTTGTTGGTGTAGGGTATAGGTGTACCTGTCCTCCTTTAGGGCATCCTTTGCCCTTGCCCAGATAGAGGATCCGAAGGTTGAAGGGAGGATATCAGAAAGAGAGAGTGAGAGAAAGAGATCAGTTGACATACTTGTTGATAGATTGTGATAGAAATGAGAGATGAAGCATACTTTGTTGACACCTATTTTTTTTTTTTGAGAGAGAGAGAGAGACCTAAGTGGGTTTCTTCATGCCCACTTTCCTGTGTTTTCAGTTGTATTGAGGTAATAAAAAATAGAAGAAAAAAGAATCTGAGTGCTACTAACCGTTCCCCTGTCCCTTTCTTTAGCCCTCTACGACATATGGGGCACGTTATTGTGTCTTCTAAAGAACACACAAGGGTAAAATAATAATAAAAATAATAATAATAATAATGATAATGATAATAATAATAATTATTATAATAATAATCACCGTGGCTCAAGCGATAGCGTCCGTAACTTTGAGGCGTCAGGTTGAGGGTTCGCGCCTCGTCACGGTCTGAGGTTAGCAAGGGCATGTACTCAGGGTAACAATTACATCTGCCAAAACAAGTCCCTCGCAAGAAGGCAACCGTCCTAGCCCTTGGTAGAAAAGGGAGACCGTAACGTAAAAACGAATAATAATAATAGTAGTAATAATAATAATAATAATAATAATACAACTAATTTTTTTTATACATACGGAACATCCAATAAATACAGATGAGTCGGCATCATAAGATGAATCCCATGTCGACAGATGGTCCAACCGGATACACCATCTGTCTATAACTGACACACACACACACACACATGCACATGCACAATGGTAGAGAACTTCAGGAGGATCTAAATACTCTGCATGGGTGGTCAGAAAAGTGGCTAATGAAATTCAATACTTCAAAATGTAAGGTAATGAGAATGGGTACAAGTGCAAGAAGGCCCAAGCTTGACTACTCGGTGGCTGGAGTACAACTTCAAGAGACAGAAAATGAGAGAGATCTAGGAGTAAACATACTGGCAGATTTGTCTCCAGAAATACATATAAATGGCATAGTAAGGGCAGCATATGCATTCTTATCAAATGTAAGGGTAGCCTTCAGGCACATGGACAAGGAAATGTTCAGAAATATTTATGTAACCTATGTGAGGCCAAAACTCGAATATGCAGCCCCCTTTTGGAATCCGCATTTGAAAAAGCACATAGCTAAGCTTGAAAAAGTTCAAAGACATGCCACGAAACTGGTGCCAGAAATACGCAATCTCAGTTATGATGAGAGGCTGAGGGAATTAGACTTACCATCACTCGAAGCTAGAAGAGTGAGGGGGGATATGGTGACAGTCTTTAAATTCGTTCATGGTTATGATAGAGTGGATAGGGATCGATATTTTGATATGGCTGGCTCTAGAACTAGAGGTCGTAGTTTGAAGCTTCGTAAGAAAACTTGTTTGCAGGATGTAAGGAAATACTTTTTCAGTGTAAGAGTAGTTGATAATTGGAATTCGCTAAGCGAGGAGGTAGTTAATGCTATGACGTGGTGGATATAGCTATTCCACCGTAAGCCACCACTGACGTGGAGATTTTGGACCTCCACTTGAACTCACACTTTGTAAGATGACTGGGTTATCTCACCGCTTGTCACTACTGACGTGGAGGTTTTATTATTATCTCACCGAGCGTCACCACTGTCGTATTGGTTTTGTTTATCCCATCTAATGACACCACTAACGTAGGGCTTTTCCTCCTACGTATATTTACTTTAATTATTATGGTAGCGTGGTTTGTTAGGTTAAATATTCGTACCTGATGGGTACAAGGTAAGAATGGACAAGCAGTAGTTCCTTTACTTATATTTATTCTAGAGTACAACACATCCGACGCCTCAATGCCCCTATGCCCCTAAGCCCCCACCCTATGACTATCACAATCTATGATCTATTCGTGCCCCTGGCAATCTTCTAACTAACTGTCCCTGCCCTGGGTGGCTCTTTAAATACCCCCAGGGGCAGGGCATGGCTTAACATCCAATTCTCCAATGAAATCAGTCAGATCTAGTCCAGCTAATCAGCGCCAGGTTCAAAGTGGAATCCCACCTACTTCCGGGGAGGAGTTATTGGGCATTTCTCCTGGGCGTGTACCTGCGTACGAAACACAAGTTCATGTTTCGTGCGGTTTAGGAAAGGGCTAACTCTCGGCCTTTCCCACCCTCAGGTACTCCATGTCGGATGCCAAGCCTCAGGGGTCCGGTCACATATCTCCTTGACGCCCTCTACAAACACCGGCCGCACCGCAGGAAACAAGTGGGGAGAGTATTCTATTTCACCCTAGCCTCACATGTTTCTCTTCACGACTTGCGGTGTTTTCGAGGACCGAGGGTCCCTTATCCTGTAGGCCTCTTGGGGGGGGGGGTGCATGGCGCCTGCGGTTAGTTCCAGGTGCCTAGCCACAACTCTTGGTGGTCCCAAGGGAACACATGGGCGGCACAAAAACTCAATAAAAGTGAGGGCATGTAATAGAATATCCGTGGCCTCGACTAACCGTTACCCCTCAAGAGCTGTTACAAGTTTCAGATTCTGGCTTCAGCATGGCGGGCTGGCTTCAGCATGACAGAAGTCATACGACAGCTATCTCAATCCATAGTTTTAAGGACAGGTATGATAAGTATCACTAAGTATAAAATGGAAGCGATCAGGAGACGGGAAGATACGAGCTTTGGGCTCTTTCCCGTATAAACACAATTAGGTAATCACATACACACACACACAGATGCACACCAGATCCACACACACACACGCACAGAAATAATGCACTTGTGCATTTTTACCAATAACAACATTCTTTAAGACTCGGTTGCATCTATGCTTTCCTTGCAATTTTCTTTTTTTTTCTTTCTTTCTCTTAAAGAATATTGGAATATATTTTAAATCAAGTGATTAATATATATATATATATATATATATATATATATATATATATATATATATATATATATATATATATATTTATTATTATTATTATTATTATTATTATTATTATCATCATCATCATCATTATTAATACCCATGTCCTCTTATTTTGCATATATGTTTTTGTATAAATCATTAAGTTTGGCTGCTTCTTCAGTAACCTATTTTCAAATGAAAACTCTCTCTCTCTCTCTCTCTCTCTCTCTCTCTCTCTCTCTCTCTCTCTCTCTCTCTCTCTCTCTCTCTCTCTATCTATCTATCTATCTATCTATCTATCTTCTTATTTTCTTCTTCTTCTTCCATCAAGAACTTCAGCATATATTTTCTCGGCATAACCCAAAGTTTTCCTCAATGATTAACTTTTATAGAACCATTTTAGGAGTACCAACACGATTTATCAATTTATTTATATATCTATCTATACAGACGCTACTCTCCACCATCAGCAAGACTTTCAACATAATATCTTGAATATTCTCAAAGAAAATCTTGCTTTATCAATGACCATCTACGTAAAACTCATGAATATCAACACGACGTCTTTGTGGATGGAGCTATAACACGACGTTCGTATATGAACACAAAGTCTTGCAATGTGTCGTACTTTAAAAAATAAATCTTTGCACGTCTTTACCACCTGTTACGTAGCTATCTTCTTCTTTGAGTAAATGATAGGTATTGGGGAAGGAAGACTGAGAGGCAGCTTTTATAATCATTGTTTATGGCTGGTTAGACAGCGCTTGGAGAATTTAAAGTTTCAGTCTGTTGTTATGTTTATATTAATTTATTTATTGATATAGTTGTTTATGTTGTTTATTTAAGAGCTTACTACACAAGTTTACAAAAATGTCATGAAAATGCAGAGAAATATATAAGATGTAAAACAAATAGGGTGAAATTCTCTCTCTCTCTCTCTCTCTCTCTCTCTCTCTCTCTCTCTCTCTCTCTCCTCTCTCTCTCTCTCTCTCTCTCTCTCTCTCTCTCTCTCGATATGGACTGAAGTTACTTTACATTTCGCTAATAAAACTAGTAATGGAGAGGAGAGAGAGAGAGAGAGAGAGAGAGAGAGAGAGAGAGAGAGAGAGAGAGAGAGAGAGAGAGAGAGAGAGAGCAATCACTGAATTCCACGTTCCTGGAATAGGCAAAAACGAAGAAGAAGAAAAAGAGACAAGGCCGAAAAGGGACTAAAAGACTGGGGTCAAATTTGAGTCTGCTCCTGGAAATGCATACTTCGATGCATACAGTATATGTATTCATGCTAGAGTGACATTTAATATACTTATAATCCAAAGCAATATGGCAGAGCTGTTGGCTACATATACCGAGTTCTAGGATAAGCATTTTGTGAAATATATATATATATATATATATATATATATATATATATATATATATATATATATATATATATATATCTATATATATATATATATATATATATATATATATATATATATATATATATCGTGGACAAGTACGGATTATGTTTAATTTCCTTCATGATCATTTATTCTGTGTCGAGTCACCGTGGCTCAAGCGGTAGCGTCCGCGACTTTGAGGCGTTAGGTCGAGGGTTCGCGCCCCGTCACGGTCTGAGGATAGCAAGGGCATGCACTCAGGGTAACGGTTACATCTGCCAAAACAATTTCTTCGCAAGAAGACAACCGTCCTAGCCCTTACTAGAAAAGGGAGTCCGTGACGTAAAACCGGAACAGAACCTTGAGGAGTTAAAAAAAAGAAATTAAAGCGTGCTTTAGAGTATCTACATCGTGGTTGACCTCTCCAAGGTCATGCCCATTATACTATTTGTTGACCTTTACCATAGTGCCATGATGAAAAGGAAGTGACTTTTTCCATCACCTTCGGTAACTAATGGATGAATAGACTGGTTCCCACCCAGTAGGTCCCAGTTTCAACTCTTTTGAAGTTGCAGAAATATATATATATATATAATATATATATATATATATATATATATATATATATATATATATATATATATATATATATATATATATATATATATAAGTCAAACCTCCACCTACGAACACCCCCATCCACGACTATATATATATATATATTATATATATATATATATATATATATATATATATATATATATATATATATAATATATATTATATATATATATATATATATATATATATATATATATATATATAGAAACACATATAAATATTTCAAATTTCATCAAGTAACTTAATATTAATGACTAAAATATATTGTTCTATATCTTTGTAATGATGATTTGTATTATGTTAAGAATTTAAATCGAGGTAGGGGGCCCCACATTTTCTTTGAGTAACTGTGGCTCTCCCATTCGGCTTACTGTGATTAAGGTCACAGAAATGGTAACCATTATAATTATTTCTGTAATTAACGTTTCGTATAATTAAACACTACCTTCATGCCTCTCTCTCTCTCTCTCTCTCTCTCCTCTCTCTCTCTCTCTCTCTCTCTCTCTCTCTCTCTCTCTCTCTCTCTCTCTCTCTCTCTCTCTCTCTCTCTCTCTCTAAGTTATGGAGAAACTACTAAGAAAACATATCTCTCTTCACTTGGAATCATTCAACTATTTTCAGTGAGACAACATGGCTTCAGAGAAGGTAGATCAACAGTAACAAACTAATTAGAATTTAATGATTATGTAAGCCGAATCTTGCAGGAAAGAGTGGGGCTGGGCAGATTGCATATTCCTTAACTTCCAGAAAGCATTTGACACGGTCCCACACGGGAGACATTAAGAAGCTGCAAGCGATGGCGAAAATAGGTGGAAATGTCTTGGAATGGATAAAATCTTACTTAGAAGGAAGGGAACAGAGGGTTAGAGTAAGACACTCAGTGTCTAATAAGGAAGAGTTAGTAGCGGAGTTCCACAGGGTTTAATTTTAGGGCCACTTTTGTTCCTTGAATATGTAGATGACCTTCCAGAGTCTGTAATTTCATTCATGAATATGTTTGCAGATGATGCAAAGATTGTGAAGAAAGTAAGAGACGAGAACAATGGTAGAGAACTTCAGGAAGACCTAAATAGTCTGCATGACTGGCTATTGAAATTCAATACTTCTAAATGTAAGGTAATGAGAATGGGTGCAAGTGCAAGAAGACCCAAGCTTGACCACCAAAGGGCAGGGGCAGAACTTCAGGAGACAGAGAATGATTGAGATATAGGAGTAAACATACTGGCAGATTTGTCACAAGAAATGCACATAAAAGGCATGTTAAAGGCAGCATATGCTTTCTTAGCAAATATAAGGGTAGCCTTCAGGCACATGGACAAAGAAATGTTCAGAAATATTTATGTAACCTATGTGAGGCCAAAACTCGAATATGCAGCCCCCTTTTGGAATCCGCACTTGAAAAAGCACGTAGTTAAGCTGGAAAAAGTTCACAGACATGCCACGAAACTGATGCCAGAAATACGCAATCTCAGTTATGTTGAGGCTGAAGGAATTAGACATACCATCACTCGAAGCTAGAAGATTGAGGGGGAATATGGTGATGGTTTTTAAATTCCTTCATGGTTATGACAAAGTGGATAGGGATCGATATTTTGATATGGCTGGCACTAGAACTAGAGGTCATAGTTCGAAGCCTCGGAAGAAAACTTCTTTGCAGGTTGTAAGAGCGCACTTTTTTTAGTGTAAGAGTAGTTGATAATTGGAATGGGCTAAGCGAGGAGGTAGTTAGTACTAACTCAATCCATAGTTTTAAGGACAAGTATGATAATTATCACTAAGTACAAAATGGAACTGACCAGGAGACGGGAGGTTACGAGCTAGGGGCTCTTTCCACGTAAGCACAATTAGGTAATTACATACACATACACACACAACTTGACACCCATTATCGCACCTTTTCCTGTCATGTTTATATTTGGGTTTTTTTATAATCGCATTTTTATAATTTTTAGCGTCACTCAAGGCGAGGTGGCAAGCCATTCATTTTTAAACCCTTTGCTTCTTCTTCTTCTTCTTCTTCTTCTTCTTCTTCTTCTTCTTCTCCTCATTATTATTATTATTATTATTATTATTATTATTATTATTATTATTATTGTTATTATTATTATTATTATTATTATTATTATTTATTATTATTATTATTATTATTGCTGCACCAACATTTCTTTCTTTGTTAATCTGTAAAGAGTTTTTCGGTCTATTTAGAAATAGATAATTATTTATAAAACTATATATGCTCATTTCATGATGCAATGAACATTTTATTATAAAGAATACTTTAAAATCAAAGCTAACTTACAAGAAAAATAAACCGGTTATTGATCTTCAGCTGTTTAAGACGCGTTTGAAACGCGTATCAGTAGAGAATAGAAAGATAACATTCTTCTTCTTTCCATGATAAGGAGATGGCGACGCAACGCTCCATCGTCCTCAATACGAGATCAATTGAGAAATGGTTTCCCTCCTTAGCCTTAACACAGTAACCTCAAATTATTCAGCCATTAAACGACGAAAACTGCAAATATAAACCCATATTACACATGCAGCAGCTGCAGAGTATACCAGAGTAATTATTTATGGCTGAGATAAACCTCTCTTTGTATTAGTTGACGTCAGAAGCCAAGCCTATTTGCTAGAAATGAGTGTAATTCTGGTTACCTGTGCAGAACCACCCAGTATGGAATAGTTAATGCTTTATATAGGTCAGAACCGTAATTTGGGATCCATAACATATTTATCTCTGATTACATTTAATTAAGAATGTAAATAAACACTGATACAGTTACTAAGCTTAGTAATTATAAGTCCTAGGTTTAAGTACCGGTCGGGGTAAACATTTTTCATGTTTTCACATATGTAATGTGCTTATTTGGTTATTGTTGGTCCTGAATGAGATTGGGAGTTGAATTAAATGCGAAAACGAAACCTTGAGTGAGGTTGGGGAAACTGTCATATGAACATAGTGGCATCCAGATAGAATGCGTTCATTCCTACTATAGCAGATATAAGCCATAAGGTATGTTTTCTTTTAACCTTCTGTGGTGTAGTTGGTAACGCCTTGGCTTAGTAATTATAAGTCCTAGGTTCAAGTCCCGGTCGGGGTAAAAATTATATATATATATATATATATATATATATATATATATATATATATATATATATATATATACATATATATATATATATATATATATATATATATATATATATATATATATATATATATATATATATATATATATATATATAGATAGATAGATAGATAGATAGATAGATAGATAGATAGATAGATAGAGAGAGAGAGAGAGAGAGAGAGAGAGAGAGAAGTAACAAGTTGCTACAATTAACCAAAGACCACACATATGCCTCCTGTTCATTTACTGCTCAGCTCTTTGATCCAGTCCACGCATTTGTTGATATAAACAGCTGTTCACCTGACCCAATTTTCTCTAGAGGACCAAAGTCTGGGTCAAAAGTTTAACATCATAATAATAATGGTCATAGTGATAATGATGATGATTGGGTTTGGGAATGATAGTGAGTAATCTAATAGTTATAGTCATGGCGGAAATAATACTGTGTTTTAGTTTTGTTTGTGGTTTGTCGATGGTGATTGTAA
>JAXCGZ010005688.1:20000-25000 GCA_037179515.1 Halocaridina rubra | reverse complement strand
ATAAAAAAAAATTAAGATGTATAACACTGTTAACCAAGATAGAAAGTACAGGGTGAGCCAAAAGTCCCTTTTAGCTCTGGGGCCGAATGGTCACTGTTTTTTTTTATATAGAGTTTCTGCAGCTAACTGGTGAAAAGCTTTTTGTTCACTCTGTACTTGTACCCTAGCTTCAAATAGCAAAAGCCACAAATCCTTGGCCGCTCTTTCCTCAGGCGTCAGTCCTTTGAGAGGTTCAAGTACGAGCTCTTTTCAGTACTCGAGAGCTCAAACTTCAACACTGATATCCCTTATCATGGCCTCTTTCTCCTCCTTTTCTTCCTTCTCTTCCTTCTTCCTGACTTTTCTATCCATTCTCCTCGTCCACAAAAGCCAAATCCCAGTGTCTCTTGTAACCCTTCCTCCAGTTATATCCTTAATTGTTCCTCCTTCTTCTACTTCTCCTCCTCGTCCTCCTCCTCCTCCTCCTCCTCCTCCTCCTCCTTCTACTCCTCCTCCTCCTCCTCCTCCTCCTCCTCCTCCTCCTCCTCCTCTAGTAAGGATGCTACCCTTTACCTCCTCTTGTAATTGCTTCTTGAATCATTTTTCCTCGTTTTATCGTACATTAATATCTCCTTTCTCTTTCTCCTCCTTTCCTTATGATTTCTTAGTGTTCTTCCTTTTCTTTCAATCTCTTTCACTGCTTCCTTATCCTTCTTCAGTACTCCCTGCCTCCACCTCATAATCTGTCTCTCATCTGTTTTCTATCCTTCTTCTTCTTCCATTTTTTCTTTCTTGATATCTATCCCCCAGTATGCTCTGCATTGTTTCCTTCTCCTCCATCTCTGTTATCTTTCTTCTCCTTCTCCCTCTCTTCCTTTTTCTCTGTGCTTTTCTCTTCTCCCTTCTCCTCTTCTAAAGCCTTCTTCATCCTTTTTCTCCACTTTCTCTAATAATCTCTTGCACTTTCTTCTCCTTGAGTCAACTTTCCTTTCTGCTATTCTATCTCCACCCCCTCAACCAATCTTTCATCATCTTCTTCCTGGCGTATCTGAAGAAATATATGATTGCAAAGATGGTCAAATCAGTGCTATATTTAGGAGTCAAGTGGAAGGACGTGCCGAAATGTGGTTAGCTGATGAAGATGACTGATGGGAAAGGAGAATAGAATGAATATAGAGTGCTAAAATGCAAAAGGATACTATAATGAAGTACAAGAATGGAGAAATAATCAGCATTGCGTTTTAAATATAGCCAAGGACTCTCTAAGGCATTTACCACTTTGGAATAGGTAGAAATTGAATTTAACAACAAAAGAGTAGAGCACAAAATAGAGATATTGATAACACATACGAGAGAGGGAAAAGGACAGACAGAGAAAGTATCTATACATTTTTTTTTATATATAGTTTCTCCACCCAAGGCTGGGTGGAGCGGGTCATGGAAGACCCGTTTCTATACACATGTAGTCAGACACATGATAAGAGAAACTGATAAAATCTGAGAAATCTGTCAAGTAAGGAAAATAGAAGTACACACAAAACTGGAATTGATAGCATTCACTAGATTTATAATACTGAAAGGAGAAAAAAATAAAAATATCAAGAAAGAAAACAGACACTCAAGGCAGAAAGAAAAGAGGTCGATCAAGGATGTATTAGCCATACACATGAAAAGAGAGACAAGTTTTACTTAGATAAGTGAAAAGAGTAACCATTAAGCAAGAAACTTGTCATACACGTGGAAAAGAGATGCTGAATGACACTCACATGAGTCAAAGGCAACGAATAAAGCAGGTATTAGGCAAAAATATGAGAGACCGAATCTACCAAGATAGAATAGAGAACTTTCAAGCAAGAAAATAGTCATGCATATGAAAAGAGAGACTCAAAAAGAGCGTGAAAAGAGAACACACTCACATAAATTATGAAAATATTATATGTCCAATTTACAATAGTTATTAACACAGAAACTGGACTGAAACAAATCTAAAAAAGATAATATTTAAGGAAAACATGACGTTAGTGAAATGGAACAATTGTTTAATTACAGACAAACAAAGAAAACAAAACAAAAATCACATATTGTATACTTCTGATATCAACTGATTTAACATATGTTTTGCAGACTGTCCAGCTCTTAATTAGAATAATTAAATAGAAACTATGCCTGCGAACTAGCCATAGAGATATAATTAAAACATCATTAATTACATTATCCATTATTAACACATGCGTGATAAATGCCAATAAAAGACCATATGTACAGAGAGGAAGTTATTTATTTAGCAGGAAGGCCATGGAGAGAGAGAGAGAGAGAGAGAGAGAGAGAGAGCAGTGAGTCACTCCTCTGAGGACATCCAGACTCGAGGACCTTGTTTAGACATATATTTATTTCTTTGGCACTGGATTATATAAATCTTTACTTGCCAACAGTGCCACAGGCACTCCATTTTTTCTCATTAAAATAAATTATATTAAACTTTTTTTTTTAGGATAGGAGGGGAAAAAGGGGAGGGAATTAAGGATATAAGGGAATTGGAGGGAAGAGCACGAAAATTAAAGTAAGAGAGAAAAAAGAGAGGGGCAGACCCTCGTGCTAAGTATATATATTCCGAATCCGTGACACAGATTATATTCCGTTTTTGTAGTTGAGAAGGTGAGACATATTAGCATATATGCTAAAATAATACTAATAAGAATAATAATAATAATAATAATAATAATAAGAATACTAATAATAATAATAATAATAATAATAATATATTTCCTCCGTGTTACCCTGCGTGTCGTAAGAGTCGACTAAATGGGGCGGAGCGAGGGGACTGGGAATCCTCTCCTTTATATTTTCTTTTTCCAAACAGTCATGCACTCAGGGTAACAATTACATCTGCCAAAACAAGTCCTTCGCAAGAAGGCAACCGTCCTAGCCCTTGGTTGAAAAGGGAGTCCGTGACGTGAAACCGGAACAAGATAACAATAATAATATATAAGGGGGTGGCCAAGTCAAAGCACACACATTTACTAGAAGCCAAAATACTTCTATCACTCCTCTTTCATCCTTAGTGATAAAGTGTTGCCACATTCCCTCCCACCACCACCCTTCTTGGGCCATCCACTGGATAATGGGTGAGGATCTGCCGTGAGGCCTGGCAGCCAATATAAATTTACCCCATTGCTGTCTCTCAGGGCCACCCTCACACCCAGCAGCCTTTATTTACTGTACTAGCAGGTGTGAGACATCCCATTGGCCCGTGTTACCAAGCAATTACTGATGCAAGAAAATTTGCACAAAAGACTATGACAGGTAAAAGAACTGGCTACCAAAAATAATGACAATGGCAAGAAAACCACTAAAAAAAATGTAGTGTTTTATATGCTACAATTAGCCCCCATTCTAAAGAGGGGGTGGACAGAGATATGTTAGAGATGGGGAATTAATGTTGGATGCCTTCTTAACACCCTGGCGCACTCTACCACTGAACTGTCGAGGCTCCCCTGTCTGTAGAATGAGTCAATGAGGAAGAGAAACTCAACCAGCCGTTCACGACGGGGAGTCACGACATCTGGTGAGAAAGGATGACAAGAAAATAAATACATGAAGGAGTTGACCTAAAACGAATATCCTATTAAGGGAAGTCATTTGAAAAGCTTTTGAGGGGGAGGGGATGCCATGAGGTTGATCTTGACTCCATTGACCTCTTCGGTTTCACTTTCATTGACACCCGTCTTTAGGCAAATGAAAATGCAAGAAGAATGAAATAAAAGGATGACGGAAGATGCTTGGTGGTTTCTCTTTGATGTGAATAAGGGAAGAAAGATATGTATAGGTCTCCAGGTCATGAAAAACATATGACAAAACAAAAAAAAAGCAAAGCGGAGGAGGTATTGTTTGTTCTCTTGAAATTAAGTAAGAGGAGAGAGAAAGAGAGTGAGAGAGACAGAGAGATAGAACCAAGCATTAGGTAATGAAAATAAAGAGGTAGAATACAAAATGCGGATGGAGAGGTATCGTAATTAAAAGGAAAGAGAGAGAGATAGATAGATAGATAGATAGAGAGAGAGAGAGAGAGAGAGAGAGAGAGAGAGAGAGAGAGAGAGAGAACACTACATGACATGCTAGGGGATGCACACCTTCCCTACATTCAATTTGTGGTTTCCTTATTTTCTTTCTGTTTCAAAGGTCAGTTATGAAATACATCTTTCAATAGTGCTTAAAATCTCTCTCTCTCTCTCTCTCTCTCTCTCTCTCTCTCTCTCTCTCTCTCTCTGTGTGTGTGTGTGTGTGTGTGTGTGTGCGATTACCTTATTGTGCTTACGGGAAAGAGCCCCAAGTTCGTAACGTCCCGTCTCCTGATCGGTTCCATTTTGTATTTTAGTAATACTTATCATACTTGTCCTTAAAACTATGAGTTTGTGTGTCTATGTATGTATGTTTGTGTGTGTTTGCATACATACAAACAAACATGCATACACACATATAAGCGTATATGCATGCATGCATTTATTTATAAATTCATCTTATTAATATTTTTGTATTAAATTAGAGTCTTATTTATTCAATCATTTTATCACCTTTCTTTCAATTTATTTAAAGGTGAACATTCACCTTATATGGCAAATGCCTTTAAGGTCGATCGTACCATCATAATTAACAGGAAATTGGGCTCTATGACCAACAGGTGTTATAGGCCTTGACCCTGAGTGTGCAGAAGGGCGACTGAGGTGAAATCTTATCTTGATTTCGAGACAGACGAAGGAAGTAGTTCCTTAGGAGGACACTCTGAGTCCTCTAAAACCTTGTTTAGGACTGAGGAGGAAGAGGAAGGAGGGTGGAAAAAGGAATAAGAGGAGGATTATGGTAGAAGAGGAAGAGGAGAATGGAAGAGGAAGAAGAGGAGGAATACAGACGGAGGAAGTAGTTCCTTAGGAGGACACTCTGAGTCCTCTAAAACCTTGTTTAGGGCTGAGGAGAAAGTGGAAGGAGGGTGGAAAAAGGAAGAAGAGGAGGAATATGGTAGAATA
>JAXCGZ010005688.1:0-15000 GCA_037179515.1 Halocaridina rubra | reverse complement strand
TCAAGGTAGTAATTATGTGATTAATTAGTCACTTATCATTTCTCATTTTAAGTCCAGGAAAATCTTCTGGGTTTATCTATGTCCAATGTACAGCACAGCTTTAACGAAGCTGCTGTTGCTACGCCACTCAATAGCATTCTGATCTCTCTAATTGTCATTGAATTGTTGTTTTCGTTTGCCGTTTTATGCACCACTATTAATTCTCATTGGAATGGAGGTGGACACAGAAAGGATGGAGCTGGGTAAGTCAGGTTGCATGCCCTTCCTAACGTTCCGCGGTGGGCTCTCACGCGGGTTTTCTACTATGTTTAGAGACTCTGTGATGCGGAAAAAAAGACAATTTTGTTTTGTAGGACATGGCTTGAGTGAGCCACAGGTGGAAAGGCAATGTATGACTGGGAGAAAAAGAAGGAGAGAGGAAGAGAGTTGAAGATTGGTACAGAAATAAAAAAAACTTGGTCAGAAGAGTGAGAGAAAGTGATTGTCCTGCAGTTTTTATAAGACTTTGAGTGAGGAGAAAGAAGTGTCATGCTGTCCAACGTCCAAGTGGATACTGTCTTTACTGTCGAGACTGACAGCAGAAGATCCTTACCAACTTACTCTGTAAATGACCTAAGCTGGGTGGTAGGGGAGTGTAGTAGCCCTTTATTACCTAGGATCTGAGGGGAGTGACCGAGGTATTCTAGACCTGATGAATGTGTGCTTTGACTCTACCACCCTCTTACAATGAGGATTATGGTATTGTACATGTGTATCAAATTGTGTAATCACCGTGGCTCAAGCGGTAGCGTCCGCGACTCTGAGGCGTCAGGTCGAGAGTTCGTGCCCCGTTACGATCTGAGGTTAGCAAGGGCATGCACTGAGGGTAACGATTACATCTGCCAAAACAAATCCTTCGCATGAAGGCGACCGTCATAGCCCTTGGTAGAAAAGGAACCGGAACAAGCATATGCGAGGAGTGACCGAGGTATTCTAGGCCTAATGAATGTGTGCTTTGACTCTACCACCCCTCTTACAGTGAGGATTATGGTATTGTAAATGTGTGTTAAATTGTGCTAATCATTCAGTGGCACATTTAAAAAGTTTTTTAACAGCTGAATCGTAATTTAAGAAGAAAAATCATGATTTTCAGTCATGTCTAGATTCATAAAATTCTATCAATTCCAGAAAAAAAAAATTTATGTATCTGAGAGTATCAGAAATAACCATCCAGATTGCCTTTGGAGGTGGGGTTGGTGGCTACCCTAGACAAACAGGACATATACCAACTATTCTTGGTATGTCTTCGATATACCGTTTGCTTAGTTGCAATGTAAGTAATGCGGTTCTTCCATGGTAACAGAGATATTGGGTAGTTTTATCTGTTCTGCCTGACTTCACACCATTGAGGTTAAATACAGATGTCTCAGGATTTGTGAACATTGTCTCTGTGAATCTCACTTTTTTTTTTATGTAACTTTAGCTATGTCTGCCAATGAGAGGGATGTTGTGAGATCTCAATATATGCTTGTAAGAATATATATTCATATATTTCCCTTCATTTAAAGAATATACAGTATCTTCTTCTTCATCTTCTTCTTCTTCTTCTTCTTCTTCTCCTTCTTCTTCTTCTTCTTCTCAGCTTTAACCCAGTTTTATATGGGGTCGCCGTTGTGAATGAGTCGTCCCCATCTATTTCTGTTCTGTGCTTCATTTTCATCAATACCCTTCCATTGCATGTCTTCCCCTATACAATCACGCCAATCTTTTCTTGGTCTTCCTCTCCTCCTTCTACCCCGAACTTCCATCTCCATCGTATGTCTTCCAACATGATGTTCGTCCCGTCGTAACAGGTGTCCATACCATCTAAGCCTTCCCTTCTGTATGTAAAGAATATGCACCATAAGGAATATATATAAAGCTTTCTCTTTATTTTTCGAATGAATCACCCGAGCTGAACCGTCATTCTAATTGGTTAATATAATATATAAAGCTTGTTTGCCATTTTGTGTATCAGTATGAATTCCCATTTGAATGGGGTGGACACAGATAGGCAGGAGCTGGGGTGTCGTATGAATTTTGGACTTCCATTTGAACTCACACTTTGTAAGATGATTGGGTTATCTCACCGTTTGTCACCACTGTCGTATTGGTTTTGTTTATCCCATCTAATGACACCACTAACGTAGGGCTTTTCCTCCTACGTATATTTACTTATAATTATGGTAGCGTGGTTTGCTAGGTTAAATATTAGTACCTGATGGGTACAAGGTAAGAATGGACAAGCAGTAGTTCCTTTACTTATATTTATTCTAGAGTACAACACATCCGACGCCTCAATGCCCCAATGCCCCCACCCTATGACTATCACAATCTATGATCTATTCGTGCCCCTGGCAAAGGTCTAACTAACTGTCCCTGCCCTGGGTGGCTCTTTAAATACCCCCAGGGGCAGGGCGTGGCTTCACATCCAATTCTCCAATGAAATCAGTCAGATCTAGTCCTAGCAAATCAACGCCAGGTTCAAAGTGGAATCCCTCCTACTTCCGGGGAGGAGTTATTGGGCATCTCTGCAGGGTATGTACCTGCGTACGAAAGACTTGCTTATATTCCTTGCGGTTTAGGAAATGGCTAACTTCCTGGCCTTTCTTGCCCTTCTCGATGCCAGGTCCTAAGTCTCACGGTTCCGGTCATATATTTCCTTGGCACTTTCTACAAACATTGTAATAAAATATCCGTGCCCTCGACCAACCGTTTCCGCTCAAGATCTGTTACAAGTTTCAGATTCTGGCTTCAGCATGGCGGAAGTCATACGACAGGGGGATTAAGACTATATTCCTTTTCTATCGCCTTGCGGTGGGTTCGATCGCAGGTCTGTCACTACTAGAGATTCCCAATTTAACACCTCAAACCTGAACCACTTACAATATAGAGAGACAAAATGGTAACATCCTTTGTATTGTAGCCCCTGTCAACTAAAAAGATTCATTGAGTTTGCTGGTGGATGTGTGGAGGGGTATGTTGCCTTTGTAATTTTTTTTTTTTTTAGATTCTCCACCCACTGATGGGCGGAACGGGTCATGGAGGACCCATAGGGCGGTCGCCAGCCGGCACAGGCCCCAACCCCCCACTGTGGTGACCAGCCACAGTAGTAACCTCCCCAGTAAACAGCTTAAACTCTCTTGCCTGGACAAGGCTCGATCCGTCGACCTTGCGAATGCGAGGCCAGCGAGTTACCACTGTACTAGCCAGGAGGCTGCTATTGTAATGTATCTTCAAAAATTAGGTCTCCAGTGATGGTAATAATACCCTTTATCCTCTCCCTTCCTGTTGCTCCCATGTACAAATGAAAAATCCTGTCTGGATTATCTCTGGAACAAGCGTTCTTTAATCTTAGCGGTGAGTTCAGTGCACTGTTTATATTTGACCTGAACTAAGAGTGTAACTCTTTTAAGCTTAAAACGTGGTACTTCTTCAATATCTTGTTCCGGTTTTACGTCACGGACTCCCTTTTCTACCAAGGGCTGGGACGGTTGCCTTCTTGCGAAGGACTTGTTTTAGCAGATGTAATCGTTATCTTGAGTCCATGCCCTTGCTAACCTTAGACCGTGACGGGGCACGAATCCTCGACCTGACGCCTCAGAGTCGCGGACGCTACCGCTTGAGCCACGGTGACTACTACTTCTTCAATATCTATAGACCACTATTTATTGTGAATTTTTCCTTAATATCCTAACCTAACCTAACCTCTAATATGATAGACTGATAATTCAACAGGAAATTCAGACCACAGCCCCGCTGATAATTCATCATGATGGTCCTAGAGAGCGTTGTTGATATCTAGGTGACAATAGTTGTTTCTAGAATTTAATAAAAGTCCATCCGCCCCTGCTTTCTTTATAAGGGCAAATGCAGCCATGTTTTATCGAGGCAAACAAGAACAGGGACCATTTATTAATTCCTCTGTAACTTAGACAAATGTTTTGTGTGTGTGTGTGTGTGTGTGTGTGTGTGTGTGTGTGTGTGTGTGTGTGTGTGTGTGTGTGTGATTCCCTAATTGTGTTTACGGGAAAGAGCCCAGAGCTCTTATCTTCCCGTCTTAGTGATACTTATCGTGTGTGTGTGTGTGATTACCTAATTGTGTTTACGGGAAAGAGCCCAAAGCTCGTATCTTCCCGTCTCCTAATCGGTTCCATTTTAGACTTAGTGATACTTATCGTACCTGTCCTTAAAACTATGGATTGAGATAGCATTAACTACCTCCTCGCTTAGCGAATTCCAATTATCAACTACTCTTACACTGAAAAAGTATTTCCTTACATCCTGCAAAGAAGTTTTCTTACGAAGCTTCAAACTATGACCTCTAGTTCTAGAGCCAGCCATATCGAAATATCGATCCCTATCCACTCTATCATAACCATGAAGGAATTTAAAGACTGTCACCATATCCCCCCTTACTCTTCTAGCTTCGAGTGATGGCAAGTCTAATTCCCTCAGCCTCTCATCATAACCGAGATTGCGTATTTCTGGCACCAGTTTCGTGGCATGTCTTTGAACTTTTTCAAGCTTAGCTATGTGCTTTTTCAAGTGCGGATTCCAAAAGGGGGCTGCATATTCGAGTTTTGGCCTCACATAGGTTACATAAATATTTCTGAACATTTCCTTGTCCATGTGCCTGAAGGCTACCCTTACATTTGATAAGAATGCATATGCTGCCCTTACTACGCCATTTATATGTATTTCTGGAGACAAATCTGCCAGTATGTTTACTCCTAGATCTCTCTCATTTTCTGTCTCTTGAAGTTGTACTCCAGCCACCGAGTAGTCAAGCTTGGGCCTTCTTGCACTTGTACCCATTCTCATTACCTTACATTTTGAGGTATTGAATTTCATTAGCCACTTTTCTGACCACTCATGCAGATTATTTAGATCCTCCTGAAGTTCTCTACCATTGTTCTCGTTTTTTACTTTCTTCACAATCTTTGCATCATCTGCAAACATATTCATGAATGAATTTACAGACTCTGGTAGGTCATTTACATATACAAGGAACAAAAGTGGCCCTAAAACTGAACCCTGTGGAACTCCACTACTAACTCTTCTCCATTCAGACACTGAGTGTCTTACTCTAACCCTCTGTTCCCTTCCTTCTAAGTAAGTTTTTATCCATTCCAAGACATTTCCACCTATTCTAGCCATTGATTGCAGCTTCCTAATAAGTCTCCCATGTGGAACAGTGTCAAACGCTTTCTGGAAGTCTAGGAATATGCAATCTGCCCAGCCCTCTCTTTCCTGTAAGATTTGGCTTACCTCATCATAAAATTCTAATAAGTTTGTTACTGTTGATCTTCCTTCTCTGAAGCCATGTTGCCTCACTGACAAAAAGTTGAAGGATTCCAAGTGAAGAGAGATATGTTTCCTTAGTAGTTTCTCCATAACTTTGCAAACTATGCTGGTCAAGGAAACTGGTCTATAGTTCAGAGCCGTATCCCTCCTTCCCTTTTTGAAGATAGGTATCACATTTGCTTGTTTCCAGCATCTTGGAATCTCCCCCGACTCCAGTGACTCCTTAAATATGATACTTAGTGCCACTGATATTGTGTTTGCGCATTTTTTAAGCACATGAGGGGATATGTCATCGGGACCTGTAGCTTTATGAACATCTAAATCCATCAGCGCTTTGCATACCTCTGTGGCTGTAAGGTTGATGTTCTCTAATACCGGCCCTTGAGCTTCTATCACTGCAATCTGAGGGGGTGGGGTATTTTCTACTGTAAATACTGACTGAAACTCCTTGTTCAATTCTTTGCAGATCTCTTCGTCCGTCTCAGTGATGCTTCCATCCGCTCTCTTTAGCCTTAAAACCTGTGTGTGTGTGTGTGTGTGTGTGTGTGTGTGTGTGTGTGTGTGTGTGTGTGTGTCTTTTAAGTCCTTCACTTTCCTGAAGGCAAATGAACAACAGGAAATGAAAAAATTAAGCATTTTTCATATTGATTTAGTTATTTGGATTTTTAAAAAGTGCGCCACGGTGGCTTGGTAGTAGAGTACGCTATAGTCTGGTTAATACCACCGTGGGGCGTTAGGAAGGGGATCCAGCCTTAAGCCCCTAGCCCTAGTATGGCTGTATCAACTCACAGTAGGAACTGTGACACAAAACGGTAGTAGGTTGGCCCCTGGCATCAGCCGCTCGTTGCGATACTACAGCTAAAGGATTTGTAAACAAATAGAACTGTCCAGGACAGTCCGATGTTAAGTCTTCCTTTAGTTACTTTTTTTTTTTTATGCCGACATCAACACTGAATATTTTTGGATATTCATTTCACACCTTTTATTATCCCTTCGCATCTGACAAGTCACAACACTCCCCATCTCTGTTTTTCTTTATGTATTTTTCGTGCCCAGGCCCGATGAAGTCTGTTTTATCTTATCATTTTATGTTTGGCCCTCCCTGGTGTCACAAAAAAAAAAAAAAAAAAAAAATATATATATATATATATATATATATATATATATATATATATATATATATATATATATATATATATGTATGTATGTATGTGTGTTTGTGCATATATATATAATAACTAGCTTAGCAGTATACTTGTTTTCTGTATATCGTTTATAGAAAAATTTCTATGAATGATAGAGTACTATGTACAATTGGCGAAAATAACTGCTACTCGCACCTAGCAGGTTCCGTATTTAACTGCCTAGAGAGGCTGTTACTGTTTCGCTTCTTCATCGCCGTTTTGTAATAAGAAGGAGAGGGTAGTTGGGCACTTATAAGCCTTGTATGAAAACACTTGTTGTTGTTCCGGTTTTACGTCACGGACTCCCTTTCCTACCAAGGGCTAGGACGGTTGCCTTCTTGCGAAGGACTTGTTTTGGCAGATGTAATCATTACCCTGAGTGCATGCCCTTGCTAACCGCAGACCGTGACGGGGCGCGAACAATCGACCTGACACCTCAGAGTCGCGGACGCTACCGCTTGAGCCACGGTGACTACGGCCAGTGAATACACTATCAAGTGTTTTGGGGTTAATCTTCAAAAACTCGGGTTTGATAAGGACATATGCACTCTCTCTCTCTCTCTCTCTCTCTCTCTCTCTCTCTCTCTCTCTCTCTCTCTCTCTCTCTCTCTCTCTCTCTCTCTCTCTCTCTCAATACACAGCAAAAGATCAAATGACACTATTTTACAAACACAAGTGACGTCATCTCTCTTTGTTTACAAGTGTGGCTTCCTTTCTCTGAGATTGTTTGAAATTGAAGATGCCAAAGACTTTGACCTACCACCCAAGTGCATTTTATAGTCTTTTTTTTTTATGCATAGCTTAACCAACTATTAACTAGTATCGTTTCTTCATTTTATATTTTCTAGATGCAGACCCTTTGGCCCTATTTCTTAAGCAGTGTAAACCTAGGACACCATATTGTTAATTAGCTAGACACACACAAATGGATTTCATAAACGCATCTGACTCGGTTCTGTATATGGCTAGGATCCCGTAAGGGATCCTAGCCATATACAGAACCGTGTCAGATATCTTAAACAGTGTAAACCTAGGATACCATATTGTTAGTTTGCTAGACACACACAAATTGTTTCATAAATGCATCTGACGCAGTTCTGTGTATGGCTAGGATCCCACGTGGGATCCTAGCCATATACAGATCCGCATCAGATGCTTTTATGAACTCCATTTGTATGTGTCTAGCTAACTAACAATATGGTATCCTAGGTTTACATTGTTTAAGAAATCGGGTGTTTGTGTCGGCTATAGGGTCTATATGAGATTGTCGTATGACTTCCGCCATGCTGAAGCCAGAATCTGAAACTTGTAACAGATCTTGAGCGGAAACGGTTGGTCGAGGGCACGGATATTTTATTACAATGTTTGTAGAAAGTGCCAAGGAAATATATGACCGGAACCGAGAGATTTAGGACCTGGCATCGAGAAGGGCAAGAAAGGACAGGAAGTTAGCCATTTCCTAAACCACAAGAAAACATAAACTTGTGTTTCGTACGCAGGAACCTGCCCAGGAGAAATGCCCAATAACTCCTCCCCGGAAGTAGGTGGGATTCCACTTTGAACCTGGCGCTGATTAGCTAGGACTAGATCTGACTGATTTCATTGGAGAATTGGATGTTAAGCCACGCCCTGCCCTGGGGGTATTTAAAGAGCCACCCAGGGCAGAGACACTTAGTTAGACCTTAGCCAGGGGCACGAATAGATCATAGATTGTGATAGTCATAGGGTGGGGGCATAGGGGCATTGAGGCGTCGGATGTGTTGTACTCTAGAATAAATATAAGTAAAGGAACTACTGCTTGTCCATTCTTACCTTGTACCCATCAGGTACGAATATTTAACCTAACAAACCACGCTACCATAATAATTAAAGTAAATGTACGTAGGAGGAAAAGCCCTACGTTAGTGGTGTCATTAGATGGGATAAACAAAACCAATACGACAGTGGTGACGCTCGGTGAGATAATAATAAAACCTCCACGTCAGTAGTGACAAGCGGTGAGATAACCTAGTCATCTTACAAAGTGTGAGTTCAAGCGGAGGTCCAAAACTCATACGTCAGTGGTGGCAGCGGTGGGATAGCCAAAAGCCCCACGTCAGTGGTGGCTTACGGCGGAATAGCTATAACCCCCACGTCAGTGGTGGCAGCGGTGGGATAGCTATAACCCCCACGTCAGTGGTGGCAGTGCGGTACGATCTTCACGTGTGAAAAAAAAAAAAAAAAAAAAAAAAACATACGAAGAGACAGGTGAATGCCAGTGCAGACCCGTGCAGAGAAAATAAGAATGGCAAAAGCAGAAATCCAACATCTCCCAATTCAAGAAATGAGTGACGAGGCCAAACACCGGAGAATTCTCGAACTGGAGAAACAAGTGCGGCGCCTACAAGCACGCGCCGATGCCGCTCCGTCGAGAAGGAACTTGGCCGACGCCGACAGCGAAACCGACGCCTCAAACATCGACGAACAGCCGGCCTCTCTGAACCCCGTGGTGACACAGGGAACGCAGCAGGCCCAGCCCCCACCCTGTGCCCTGGTTGTAAAGACGCCTCGAGTCAAGAATTCACTTTTATACCTCGACGGCGCAAATGTAAAAGACCGCGAATGTCCGTCCATAATTCCCGCGACCGACTTCCTGAAATACTTGGGTCTGCGGATGAGAAGTGACGAGTGGTCAAATAGAAAATATTATAAAACTTTGAAGGAACTATTTCTAAGATATTTCTTAGTAAGCCGAAGTGTGACCGGAGCATTGAGTGAAAATGCCCATTACAAGAGGTATAAGTTGCCGGATCCGACCAAGAAGACGGCGATTCGACGATTTTACATGAAGAGAAGAAGGAAAACCCGCTCCTTCCTTGCCTTCTGCCATGAAGTTTTTCAGGACCACCTCCTTAAAATAGCTAAGTACTTGTGATCTGTATCCAGTGAGTAATGGGACAATTAGTAAAAGAAATTGAGGTCGGTGGACGCCGCCATTTTATCTTGTAGTTATGCTTTGACTCAGCCAACCCGCTTATAAGGGGTGTGGCGCTTAATAAGTTGATAAAAGTAGAATTTCTGTACCCATTACTAACATGGATAATTTGTACTAATAGCTATAAGCAGTAATAAACTCCGTTTTTTGTTATAATTTGAGTAATGTAAAGAAATTTCGTTGGAAGTGCGTTCCATTTATTTGTATTAATGCTTAGATTGAATTTTAAGAACGCGAATGTATCGATTTTTAATTGAAAAAATTTAATGCACGTGAAATCAGTTACAGTATATTAATTTCTTAAGCGTAGGAATTATAGTGAGAAATATACGTGCATCTGCTTTTAAGAGTTTCATAGAACACGAGGGGTTTTCGGGAAAAGAATGCGGAAGTGACCATTCGATCTCCCAACCTCGTTATTGTGAATCTGTAGTAATTGTACTGAGCTTTGATATTTTAAAGTACGTGTAAAATCATTGTTATATTAATTTCTTAAAGCGTAGAAATCGAGTGTTACGATTGCGCCTGTTTTTAAATTTTTTTTCTTTTTTTTTGTTTGTTTTTATCCGCGGGAGTAATGTTTTAGCGAGGGAAAGACATAAACGACAGATCGTTCTTTTTGTATTATGATGATGGGGAATTAATATTACGATACGTGTGTGGCATGTTCTTTTTGAAGAATAAGAAATTTTCGTGATATTAGTTAGAGATGAGTTTTTTATTTCACGCTATGCAGGTGAAAGTAAGAGTAAATTAGAGTAGTTTGTGCTGTCCTAGAATAGGGAAGGTTTTTCAGTGTCACCCAAACGTAGCTTCAAGGGAGTAGAATGTTTGTTTGTTCGTTAGAATGGGACCTAGGACTGGTGAGGGAGTCTGTGACCGCACGGCTCAGCCGAGATTTCACCTTTACTCTTCTTCAGAGAGACCGGGTAAGGGATGGGAAATTTTCCATAGACAGAGAGAAAGGGAATGTAAGTTTGAATGTGAGCGCATGTGAGCGAATGAGTATAATGAGTGTAATAGGGGTATAATGGGAGGGGTTGCTCTAGGGGGTGAAATCGCGGAAAGCACCGTTAGGAAGCATGATTGGGGAGTCTGCGAGGATCGTTCCCCTGCTCCGCCAGGTCCTTCTGCATGCCATATCAGAGTGTATTTATGGGAGGTGATGCGCTGTTGCAATATCTAGTGAGGGATATGGATGAGAAGGTAATTCTCCACCTGCCCAGATATGGTTGAAATGCCGAGGTTGTTTTATTTTTGTTTTGTCCCCTACTCCGCCGTTGAGATTATTATTCGATTCCCGAGAGATTCCAAGATAGATGTTACGTGATAAAGGACGTGAATCTATGAATGATTCTTTATTTTCTTTGCTAGCTGCAGTATATACATTATTTGTCTGAAGAGATATGTTAGATTGATAAAGTAAAACTTTGCGAGTTTTAGCCATGATAATGTTTTATCAAAATTATTTCGGCTTGGTCATAAAGAAAGAGTGAGAGCTGACACGAAATGACAACAAGGATGTTACACAGCTGTATCCCGTATTTGAGAGAGCAGATATAAGTCAAATTCGAGATAGTAAAAGAAGATATATATTTTATGTTTGAAATGTTTATGTACAACTCCGTGCGAGATTTGGAAGTTTAAGCAAAATGTATTCCTTACTGTTGATAATGAGATATACTTTTTGTTTTTATTATTGCATACACAGAGATAGACTTTTTATATTCTTAGATACCCGTTTTTGTTATAGTTCTTTTTGTATTGAAGAAATCTTTAAAATCTTACTTAAAGGATTCTGAAAAGATTATCCAGAGATAACCATGGTTAATCCCTATCATTTTCATGAATTTTGGATTACAATCGAGCTAATTAAAGATAATTGAGATTATTAGAGATTATTTGCTGAGTTTTAAAGTTAAAATTAATGACACTTAAGTCCTTTTTAAGAAGTTATTAAGAAAAGGATATTTGTACTTTTGTTGATAGTAGTAGGGATACTGTCACATATGATTTTAGTTTTTTTTGTTTTAATTTCATCAGTGATTTATAGCATGAAAAGAGAGAGATTGGCATTATAGACAAGGATGTGTATGCTGTTACAGTAAAGTCCTTATCAAGATTAAACAGAGAGGAATGGATTTATGCTTCGACAGTTTTGCAGTTGTACACTAAGTTCTTTTTGCTTTCGTTTTTTTTAATCAGGAATGAGAATAGCCGCTGACAATAAACATAAGACTCTATCGATAGTCATTGCTAACGTTTGTTCACGTTCATTTGTTTACTTATTTTATTATTAGAGATACTCTGCGACAATTCTTTATTTTCAGTACAAGTAAAAGACAGAGGCCCAGCTCGGCTGACTTGTGAGTGAAAACCGCAACGTATTCCACGGTCACTCTACCTCTCTCTCTCTCTCTCTCTCTCTCTCTCTCTCTCTCTCTCTCTCTCTCTCTCTCTCTCTCTCTCTCCTACCTTTCACGCGACGCTGAAACTGACAGAGGCCTCTCCTGCTGCTAACAGAGCGTTGCCGTCTTTGATTTTTTCTTTTTGTTTTTTTTTTCCAGCGAAGCTAGGCGATAATTGTGCCTACATTTTATTGCAGTCAATAGATTGTCGCATGCTGTTATTGCATAAATACTGATAAGACATCGGTAGTACCGCCATTTGCATAAATATTTTTGCCACATGTTGCAACTGTTTAGAGGATAGATAGAACTCCCATTGACAAATTGTGGAGCCAGCAAGTTGCCACTTATGCTATATATATATACATTGATTATGACAGCAGGAATTTGAATATTAAAGGAGACTGTGTTAGAATAAGCATCACTATGAAAAATAAGTATAGAACTCTGTTCTTACTTCTGAATGCCAGTCTCCATTGTATATATATTGATATTTTTGATTTAGTATATTTATTTTTATTGTTTATTATTCTTATTTTTAGATCATGATTATTAGTAATGTTATTATGTTGACTGATATTGTTGCTATCTCTCAATGGCCTGTTGCTAATTATTACTTTTGAAATAAAATCAGCAGTAACTTGATGATTTGTATCTTTTAACTGAATTCATACTTGATGTTATTGTAGCCACTGCTAATAAAAATGTCTCTTTAGTGGCTTTTCTCAGTATTCAGTGATTATTCTTTTTGACATTTATAGTAGAGTAATGCTATGTAGCAGTTGCTAAGTCCTAAGTATCTTGGAATAATAATCTAGTTGTGTAGACACATACCTTCCATCACCACCCTATTCCTAGGCAGCCCCGACCTGCAAGTTCTAAAAGTCTTTAGATTTTGTCCGTCAGACAAGTCCCTAGTGCCCATTGAATAGAGATTGCAATCACTTGCAGCTGCAGGGGAGGCAAAGTATAGCCTCGATTACCAACGTATGGCCATTGTTGGTACCCAGAAGTCATAGGGAACCTTTCTGTAACTGTGGTAGTGACATAGGTTCAAACTTTCATCCCGCGTTCTACTTCAAAGGTACGTGTGAGAGGACCGTACAGGAAGAGTAACGCTGTGACGTTGCAGGTCTCCTGCGTGGCGGTCTTAGTCAAGATCGGCCGAGGGCTTTTTTGGTGGATGTTCACCCTTGAGGGTGAGCGGACTTTCCACTTGTGTCCCGCGGGACGAGAAAGCCGGGCTGGAAGGATTCGCGGGATGGGGCCCAGTCCTTGTCCTTTTTGTTTTGCCTAACCGAGTAACGGAGATATGGGAACAAACCTGGGCCTGCAGCGAGGACGGCGGGGGATGCGAAAGCGAAAGAATCCCCGTGGGAAACCGGGGAATCGCACCTAGCAAGAATTCATGAGCAAGAGACAGAGAAAGTAAAAGTCGTCCTAGACAGAGAAAACGAAAGTCGTCCTAGACAGAGAAAACGAAAGTCGTCCTAGACAGAGAAAGTAAAAGTCGTCCTAGACAGAGAAAGTAAAAGTCGTCCTAGACAGAGAGAACGAAAGTCGTCCTAGACAGAGAAAGTAAAAGTCGTCCTAGACAGAGAAAACGAAAGTCGTCCTAGACAGAGAAAAACGAAAGTCGTCCCAGACAGAGAGAACGAAAGTCGTCCTGGACAGAGGAATTAAAAGTCGTCCTATCCATTGGTCTCTGAATAGTAATATAATATGAAAGTAACACATGTTTTATTCCAGGAGTAGTTTTTAAGGCTTAATTTTAAGACAAATCAATGCCCCTAATAATGATAGGAATAGAATTTCTGAAGGTAGGGTCTCTTATAGAAATTACTGTTGATGTTATAGTCTATTGCATTTTACCTGTTTATACATGCTAATACTCTACTTAATTGTTTGCTAATGTTCTAAATGAGTCATAATCCTACTGTAATTAACTCAATTTTGTCTTTTAAAGAAACAAGAGAAGTAGATGAATTAATGTTTTGATTTAAACTGACTTGTTGATCTTAATTAATGTTTAATATTAGTTTCACACTGGAATTATGTTGTTTAAATATAAGGATATGTTTGTCTTTCAGATTTCCAACAAGGACATAGACCCTGCATGCTCTAGTTGTCTGTAAAGGTACTCTCAATATGTGATGTTTGTGTAATTTGTATAGGAATTCTTAGAAAATAGCTTAAATAATTCGGCCCCATTTCTATTGTAAACTAATGTTAGCTAGGATATGTCCAAGAGCTCCCGGAAAACTAGTCCATGCTTCGACTGAAATAAGAGATATTTCAGTTTTGGTTGGGAGGGATGTCGTATGACTTCCGCCATGCTGAAGCCAGAATCTGAAACTTGTAACAGATCTTGAGCGGAAACGGTTGGTCGAGGGCACGGATATTTTATTACAATGTTTGTAGAAAGTGCCAAGGAAATATATGACCGGAACCGAGAGATTTAGGACCTGGCATCAAGAAGGGCAAGAAAGGACAGGAAGTTAGCCATTTCCTAAACCACAAGAAAACATAAACTTGTGTTTCGTACGCAGGAACCTGCCCAGGAGAAATGCCCAATAACTCCTCCCCGGAAGTAGGTGGGATTCCACTTTGAACCTGGCGCTGATTAGCTAGGACTAGATCTGACTGATTTCATTGGAGAATTGGATGTTAAGCCACGCCCTGCCCTGGGGGTATTTAAAGAGCCACCCAGGGCAGAGACACTTAGTTAGACCTTAGCCAGGGGCACGAATAGATCATAGATTGTGATAGTCATAGGGTGGGGGCATAGGGGCATTGAGGCGTCGGATGTGTTGTACTCTAGAATAAATATAAGTAAAGGAACTACTGCTTGTCCATTCTTACCTTGTACCCATCAGGTACGAATATTTAACCTAACAAACCACGCTACCATAATAATTAAAGTAAATGTACGTAGGAGGAAAAGCCCTACGTTAGTGGTGTCATTAGATGGGATAAACAAAACCAATACGACAGTGGTGACGCTCGGTGAGATAATAATAAAACCTCCACGTCAGTAGTGACAAGCGGTGAGATAACCTAGTCATCTTACAAAGTGTGAGTTCAAGCGGAGGTCCAAAACTCATACGTC
>JAXCGZ010005687.1:220000-224310 GCA_037179515.1 Halocaridina rubra | reverse complement strand
CCCAGGGTAAAAAATTATTCATGTTTTCACATATGTAATGTGCTTATTTGGTTATTGTATTTCCCAAGTGAGATTGGAAATTGAATTAAATGCGAAAATGAAGCCAGAAGTGAGGTTGGGAAATCTGTAATATGAATATAGTGCCATTCAGATAGAATGCGTTCATTCGTAAGTATAGCAGATATAAGCTCTGAGGTTGGATTCCTTTTAATCTTCTGTGGTGTGTAGTTGGTAGCGCCTTGACATAGTAATTATAAGTCCTAGGTTCAAGTCCCGGTCGGGGTAAATAATGATTCATGTTTTCACATATGTAATGTGCTTATTTGATTATTGTATAGCCCGGATGAGATTGACAAGTGAATTAATTGCGAAAATGAAGCCACGAGTGAGGTTGGGGAATCTGTAATATGAACATAGTGGCATTCAGATAGAATACGTTTATTCCTAAGTATAGCAGATATAAGCTATAAGGTTGGATTCCTTTTAACCCTCTGTGGTGTGCAGTTGGTAGTGCCTTGACTTAGTAATTATAAGTCCTAGGTTCGGGTCCTGTTAGGGGTAAAAAATGAATCATATATATATATATATATATATATATATATATATATATATATATATATATATATATATATGTTCTGTTTGTTCCGGTTTTACGTCACGGACTCCCTTTTCTACCTAGGGCTAGAACGGTTGCCTTCTTGTGAAGGACTTGTTTTTGGCAGCTGTAATCGTTTTCCTGAGTACATTCCCTTGCTAACCTCAGACCGTGACGGGGCGCGAACCCTCGACCTGATGCCTCAGAGTCGCGGACGCTACCGCTTGAGCCACGGTGACTACATATATATATATATATATATATATATATATATATATATATATATATATATATATATATATATATATATATATATATATATGTATTCAAATAAGCACATTACATATGTGAAAACATACATATGATTCATATATATATATATATATATATATATATATATATATATATATATATATATATATATATATATATATATATATATATATATATATATATATATATATATATATATAGTATATATATATATATATATATATATATATATATATATATATATATATATATATATATATATATATATATATATATATATATATATATATATATATATATATATATATATATATATATATATATATATATATATATATATATATATACATGGTCAAATTTCCTCTTGTAAGGAGTGTGGTCGAACCAAGAAACATGCAGTCACCACGTTCCATTACCTCAAATACTCCTCTAAGCTCTTTGTGGATTAAGGGGTGCCATATTGACCTCATACCACCCTGTTTAGGTCATCCACATAGTAGGCAGGCAAGAATAGTTTAGAGTGAGACCCGATAGCCTCAGCTGCTTTGCATACACCACTTCATAACACCTATCCATCACTGTTCTCTGAACTAGCAGGTGCGAGAAATCCCTTTGGGCCCGGTCACCTATACACTCATTCCCATCTCATGCACGCTCTCCTCCCTGCTGCACTGACAATCTACGTGCAGCCAATGCCCTTTTTGCGTCATCCATCCATCTCATTATATTTCTTCATCTTGGCCTAACTCCCACCACTTCTGCAATCCACACACTCTTCGCAATTCTTTCCTCACTCATCCTATTCATGTGTCCAAACCAACTCAACACACTCTGATATAACCTATCAGACAGCCTAATTTTAACACCGTTCTCTGCCGAATTCTAGTTACACCATTCATACTTCCCAGACACTTCATCTAAAATTCATTCAACTTATTTTTTTCAACTTTTCTTGCATTCTTGCTCCCTGGTCCATACAATGAATTCGTCATAATCACGCCGTCATATATCCTTCTCTTTGCATTAATTCCCCAATTCATATATCTCATTGCACTTTTCAACCCACCTAAACATTTACTCGCTTCATGCACTCTATGACTTAAGTCCGCATCCACTCGTCCATTCCTTGATACATACAACTCTAGATATAAAACAATTTCAACTTCTTCAAGCAACTTTCCCTATTCACTTTTACATTCAATCCAACAACATTATTGCTCCTTGTGCATCTCATGGCTTTACTTTTACCAATATTTACTAGCAACTTCCTTTTTTCAAACACCCTTATAAATTCAGTCACAAAGTGATTCAGTTCAATTCCATGTCTTTGTCTAATACTCTTTCATACTTCGCTTACCACTCCTTCCATATACACATTTAACAACCACATCGTCATTACACAACTTTGACGTATCCTTTATATTCACCTCAAACCAATCACTCATACCATTCTAAACTCTCACACATGCTCTACTATTCATGTAAAATCTCTTCACGGCATTCAACTGACTTCCACTTATTCCATACAGTCTCATCACACTCCTCAATGTTTCTCTATTAACCATGTCATACACTCTCTCTAAATCCCAGAACACCTGTTGTATAAAATCGTATGATCCACACATCCTCTTCCTCTCCTGAGACCACACTGTTTTTCTCCAGTCAATCTCTCACCACCTAACCTAATTCTCTCAATTAACACTCTTCCATATAATTTACCAACTACACTCAATAAACAAATTCCTCTAAAATTACTACACTCACATTTATCCCCTTTCCCTTTATAAGTGGAACTATACATGCACCACTCCAAATCCACTGGGACCCTCCCTTTCAAATAAATACATTCAACGACCTAACCATCCATTCCACTAATCCTTCCCCACCTTTTGACAAGCATTCAACATGACACCCATCTATCCCTAGTGCTTTACCTGCTCTCATTATTCTCAATGCCAAATGTACCTCCTCTTTTGCTATTTCTCTACCATTCCCATCACCCAGCATTGGCATTCTCTATTCATTTCCTACAGCCACAGTCTCTGCCTCTCTATCATCTTCTTCATTTAGCAGTTCCATGAAATACTCAGCACATCTCTCTATCGCACCTTTATTTCATCTACTAGCAATTGTCCATCTCTTCTTCTCACCCTCTCCTCCCTACCAAACTCACCTTTTTTCACTTTTTTCCCTTCCTTCCCAAACATCTTTTCATTCCTTACAAAATTCTCAGACAAGCTCCTACACCACTTTATATCCGCTTCTCTCTTTGTTTCCTTCACCATGCACTTTGTTAACCTCCACTTTGAACTATAGAATTCATATGCCTCAACAGGACCTATCTGAAACCATACCTCAAATGCCTGCTTCTTTTCAATCACTACAGCACTCACTTCCTCATTCCACCATTCACTACCTTTCTATTTGCTAACACCTGTTACTCTCCTCCCACACACTGCCTCTGCACACTTCATATCTTACTCCTTGAAGCAACTCCATTCTTCTTCTACTCCCTTCTCCACTTTCTCTTTCGCTACATTTCACACATTCCTCAAACTTGCCTTACACTATTAGTCTCTCTTTCTTATTCAGTTCACTTATTTGTTGCACCTCTCTTCCTCTCTCGCTTCTCCCCTTTCTATATTATTCCCCCATTCTCACTCTAACTTCCACTAAATAGTGATCAAATATTCCACCACTAGCTCCTCTCAGTACATTCACATCCAATGCTCATCAAATCACCCTCCTTTTCACCACAACATAATCCGTTAATGCTCTCTCCACTACTCTTCTGTTATCTATTCAGATCACGTAAACTTGTGGACATCCTTCTTTTTAAATACAGTATTAGCAATCAGCATCTCAATCTCTCAATAAACATATTTATAAGTTTCTCTCCATTCTCTTCCCTACAGGTATTCCATATTTCCCAGTTACACCATCCACTGGCTCATTTCCTATTCTAGCATACATATCTCCTTTCAATACCACATTCATATTCATTCCAAAGTCCTGCACACAGCCATTCAATTTTATCCAAATTCTTCTCTTTCTTCCTTACATCTTTCAATGTCATGGCCATATGTACTCACAAACACCCAAACCTCGCATCCCAATTTCATTTTAGTCGCTATTATTCGAGATGACACTTCCTTCCGCTCCACCACACACTTAAGCAGGCCATACATACACGGAACTGGCAAGGGGTTAGTCCCGCTGGACAGGACGGGCTGGCCAGTCCAGTCGAGAAATACCCACACACTACTGCCTTGCCAGCATATTTCTAGAGGATTGTAAACATGGTTACGTAATTTTTAGTCATGTATCATACATACGTGGGAGAGGACTCCGAATTGATTCTTTTTTCATCAGTGTTTAAGGTTTTATAGATCGTTACATAATGGCACCAAGTAAAAGAAAAATAAGTGCAATAATAACTGTA
>JAXCGZ010005687.1:210000-212500 GCA_037179515.1 Halocaridina rubra | reverse complement strand
TCCATATACAAGGTTCGTTATCCTCTTCTATCCTAATTTCCAAAGTCCCATCTGTCTGTAACCTTCGTATTGCATAGCAAAGACTTCAGGCATTGCTCTTTTAATATCTCCCTCTTTTGTAAACCATGCAATATGTCTTGGAATCAATGCATTTTAATGGAAGATTGACGCTCTATTTACTGTTTCAAAAAGATTTTTAAATGTTAATAATTTGCTCTAATACGGAATAAAAGTTGTGTTGCTAAGATTTACCTTACTGATATTCATGTCAATGAAATCTTTTATAGACATTAGATTTTCAAAATTAAAATAATAATGAAATAGGTAATTTAAACAGTTATTTGCTATATTTCTATGTATATATATATATATATATATATATATATATATATATATATATATATATATATATATATATATATATATATTGGAATTAAAAGAGAGAGAAAGAGAGAGCGAGAGCGAGAGAGTGAGAGAGAGAGAGAGAGAGAAAAATTGGTTGCTAAAGCCTTGAGAATTTATTGTTATACAAGCAATAATAATAATAATAATAATAATAATAATAATAATAATAATAATAATAATAATAATAATAATAACAATAATAATAATAATAATAATAAAAAAAATAATAACAATAATAATAATAATAATAATAATAATAATAATAATAATAATAATAATAATAATAATAATAATAATAATAATAATAATAATAATAATAATAATAATAAAAATAATAATAATAATAATGATAATAATTATAATAATCTATCTATCTACCTTGGCTTTTTTCCCCTTTAATTGGGGGTAGCCGACGTCAAGAAAGGAAAACAAATAGGGGGATTACTTTGCTCTATGGGCAATGACGAGGGAGCTAGCGAACGTTCAGATGGCACTGCTGGAGTGCCACAGACCATCCTCCCGGCTCTTCCTCAACCTGTATCGCTTCGCAACTGCCAACTCCTCCTACTGCCCCTACCACAGGGCTACCTAGGTAAGATGCAGCCCCGTGGCAACAGCAGATGCCCATCAGAGCTGCGTCACAATCGCTCGCCACTCGTTCCTATTCATAGCACGCTCGCTTGCTTCCCTCACATCCATCCTCCTATCATTCAGGGCTCTCCTTACTCCATCCATCCATTCAAACCTAGGCCTCCCTCTAGTATTTCTCCCATCAACTCTAGCATTCATCATCTTTTTCAGCAGCCTTTCATCATCCATCCTTTCCACATGGCCAAACCATCTCAGAACATTCATATCTACTCTGGCTGCAATTTCTCTCCTCACACCCGTTCTTGCTCTCACCATTTCATTCTTAACCCTATCCAATCGAGATTCACCAATCATACTCCTCAGGCATTTCATCTCAAACACATTTAGTTTCCGTCTCTCACTTACTTTCATACCCCATAACTCTGATCCATACATCACAGTTGGCACTACAACTTTCTCATACAAAACTTTCTTAACATTCTTTTCCAACCCTCTATTCTTCATCACTCCTTTCAATGCACCCAACACTTTACATCCTTCATTCATTCTGTGACACACATCTGCTTCCACTGCACCATTTGCAGCTATAACCGAGCCTAAATACTTAAACTGATTAACCTCCTCAAGTGTCTCTCCATTCAACATAGCATTCAATCCAGCACCATCCTCATTTCTTGTACACCTCATAATCTTACTCTTTCCCACATTCACTCGCAACTTCCTTCTCTCACACGCCATTTAAAATTCTGACACTAACTGACACAGCTTTTCCTCTGAATCTGCCACCACCACAGTATCATTTGCAAAGAGCATCTGATTCAGCTCCCACTCGTTATCATCCCCATCTACCATTCTCAAACCTCAAACACGCACTCGCTCATTCACCTCTCTTACAACCCCATCAATATACAAATTGAACAGCCATGGTGACATCACACATCCCTGTCTCAGTCCCGCACTCACTGGAAACTACTCACTCACTTCATTCCCTACCCTAACACAAGCTCTTCTGCCCTCATACAAACTCTTCACTGCATGCAACAATTTACCATTAATTCCATATAATCTCAAAACATTCTACATAGCCTCTCTATCAACTCTATCATATGCTTTTTCCAGATCCAAAAATGCAAAATACACATCCTTACCCTTTGCTAAATATTTCTCACATAACTGCCTAACAATAAAAATCTGATCTATACAACCTCTACCTTTCCTAAAACCACTCTGCACTTCCGCGATCACATATTCTGTATTATCCCTAATCCTATTAACCAGTATCCTACCATACACTTTTCTAACGACACTCAACAAACTTATACCCCTAAAATTACTGCATTCATACATATCTCCCTTATCTTTGTATAGTGGCACTATACAGGCAATCATCCATTCCACTAGCACCAATGACAACATAAAGCATATATTAAACACTCTCACTAACCATACCAATGCAGTCACACCCCCTTCTTTCAACATCTCCGCTCTCACACCATCCATTCCA
>JAXCGZ010005687.1:200000-205000 GCA_037179515.1 Halocaridina rubra | reverse complement strand
TTTGGACAAATAGTTGCTGCTCATTAAGAACTAATTATTCTCATTGTAAAGAAACAAATATGGAAATGATGCCGATAATAACGATCCTGTATCTAGTGGCATACTTACTACTTTATTATTAACATTATTGTTAACATTTTTATTACAGCATTATTATTTTCTATGAAAGCTACATTTAATTTAACTATATGTATAACCCTCTTATTTATTAGTTTAATTACATGTCTACTTATAAGTTACTATTAATGTTGAATAACCATTGTACAAAATGGAAATAAATGTTTGTTTGTTTGTTGTTTGTTTAAATAATTTTACTTGAGTAAATCCTTTTTCGGTCATGAATGAATTCTCAACCGTTTTCTCTTACATAGAAATTGATGGGACACTTAACTACACTAAACCACACAAAATTAAAAACTATTTTGCTGTACTTATGTGTGATTTTATTACAAATAATAATAATAATAATAATAATAATAAAAATAATAATAATAATAATAATAATAATAATAATAATAATAATAATAATAATAATAATAATAGTAATAATAATAATAATAATAATAATAATAATAATAATAATAACATTAATAATACTGAAAATAATGATGATACTCAAGTAAAACATTAATAATAAATTTCACATCAAAATACCTGAAATAGCGATATGAGGTACTTGGGCATACATGTGTATAAGTATAATACAGTGGTATAGTAGTACACTCCAGATATAACTGTTATGCTAACAAGTGAACAGAGATAAAGTTTGCATAGAAATTTAACAGAGGCTACAGCTGAAAAAAAAGCAATAATAACACAAACGGTAACGATAACTTTAATAATAAAGTAGTAATAATATCACTCGATACATAAGTTCAAAAGCAAACACTAATAATAAGTTACATACAGGATAATTATGATAAACGTGACCCTTATTAACGGCATCATTACCATTTTTGTACTCCTTACAATGATGAGAAGTAGTTCTTAACGTAAAGATCAAAGAAGGAGATATTAATTTACATATAGAATAGTTAGTGCTAAGGGAAATTGCATGAAATCATTAAGGTTGATTAGTGTTTGAGCTGTAACTATTTGTCCAAAATAAAATTATATAACATACCTCTGAAAGCTGTGAAGGAGGATGAATTTTTAAGATGTTCTGGCATATTGTTCCAGAGTTTTGGCCCTCTAATAGTAATCATCATTGTTTGTTTTTGGGAACCGGTGTGATGTGGTTATATTTTCTTTTTCCTCCCAGGGCAACTTGTGCTACAAAATTTATAAGCTTCTGTATTCTAATGATCTAAGTCTTATTGGTAGCTCCCCATACAGTTGTGCAATATCTAATATGACTGAGGGCTAGGGATTGGACACCTGTCATTTGAGCAATAGTCTCAAAATTGTCTTTTGTATGTGATAAGTACTTCAAATATCCTGTTACCTTCTTGCAAACTTTATCTATACGGAAATTAAACAACATGTAGTTATCAAAGTGAATTCCTAGATTTTTGACAGCTTTGCTTGGTGTGATGATATTGCCATAAAAATTAAATTGTTGTATTTACTATGTGATACTTTGCACCAGCATACATACACTTTGTAATGCTTTTGTTAATTAACAGCCCAATATATTGAAAATAGGTTTTAATTTTTGAGAGAGTATTTTCTGCTCTTAAGGTTAGCTCTGGGAGATTATTAATATCACCACTAAGGAGTAGCTGAGTGTCATCTGCATATTGTATAACTAGACAGTCAGGAATAAAATTACATAGATCATTTACGTAAATGGAGAAGAGATTAGAACCAATGACTGATCCCTGGGGAACACCAAATGTTTAATTTATTTGTTGTTTTTTATACCTGAACATCTAGAGAAACTCAAGCAGAGAAACACTACAGAACTGGAGACTGTTATCCAAGACGTGTTGCATCGTCATTGGCATGAAGTGGACGACCAACTTGACGTGTGCCTTGTCTTAGGCAGCACGCATATTGATCATTTGGGAAGTCACTCATGGACTCCACGTGATTTTAAATTCCTTGTTCATATTAGTAGAAATAAATCTTTTGTTGCTCAATATTAAACCTGTTCAGTTTCATTTGCCTACACTATGTAGTTTCTGTGATATTTACATCTCAAAGGATATCGATATTTTTCAAATGCTGTGTGATATATATATATATATATATATATATATATATATATATATATATATATATATATATATATATATATATATATATATATATATATATATATGTATATATATATATATATATATATATATATATATATATATATATATATATATATATATATATATATATATATATATATGAATCATTTTTTTACCCCGACAGGGACTTGAACCTAGGACTTATAATTACTAAGTCAAGGCGTTACCAACTACAAACCACAGAAGGTTAAAAGGAATCCAACCTTATAGCTTATATCTGCTATACTTAGGAATGAAAGCATTCTATCTGAATGCCACAATGTTCATATTACAGATTCCCCTACCTCACCCCTGGCTTCATTTTTGCATTTAATTCAATTCCCAATCTCATTCGGGCTATACAATAACCAAACAAGCACATTACATATGTGAAAACATGAATTATTTTTTACCCCGACAGGGACTTGAACCTATGACTTATAATTGCTAAGTCAAAGCGCTACCAACTACTCACCACAGAAGGTTAAAAGAAATCCAACCTTATAGCTTATATATTCTATACTTAGGAATGAAAGCAAACAAAACAAACAAAGAAACAAAACAAAAACATTTATTTCCATTTTGTACAATGGTTATTCAACATTAATAGTAACTTATAAGTAGACATGTAATTAAACTAACAAATAAGAGGGTTAGACATATAGTTAAATTAAATGTAGCTTTCATAGAAAATAATAATGCTGTAATAAAAATGTTACAATAATGTTAATAATAAAGTAGTAAGTATGCCACTAGATACAGGATCATTATTATCTCTCTGAATGCCACTATGTTCACATCATAGATTCCTCAACCTCACTCGTGGCTTCATTTCGCATTTACTTCAATTTTCAATCTCATTCGGGCTATACATAGATAGAATACGTTCATTCCTAAGTATAGCAGATATAAGCTATAAGGTTGGATTCCTTTTAATCTTCTGTGGTGTGTAGTTGGTAGCGCCTTGACTTAGTAATTATAAGTCCTAGGTTCAAGTCCCTGTCGTGGTAAATAATGATTCATATATATATATATATATATATATATATATATATATATATATATATATATATATATATATATATATATATATATATATATATATATATATATATATATATATATATATATATATACATATGAATCATTTTTTATCTTTTCTGAGGAACTATGGGGAATCCTTTGTCGTCGCACTTGATATCTCTAAGGCTTTTGACAGAGTCTGGCACAATACTCTGTTGGTCAGACTCCCTGCCTATGGCTTTACCCCTTCTTTCTGTTCTTTGATTTCCAGTTTTATTACTGACCGTTCTATATCTGTTGTTGTTGATGGAGCGATATCTAGCTCTTTCTCTGTTACCAGTGGTGTTCATCAGGGCTCTGTTTTTTCACCTACTCTCTTCCTTCTCTTCATGAATGTTCTTCTACAATCCCCATCTTCTTCTCTTCTTCATGCCTTTGCTGATGATTGTTCCCTTCACTTTTCCTCTGCCTTTTCTTCACAACTTTCATCTGTTACTCATAATCAATCTCGTATCACTCTTTCTTCTACTCTTAACTCCGATTTGCAGAGAGTGGGGCACTCAAAATTTAGTCAAATTTAATGCCTCTAAGACAAATTTTCTGGCTATCTCTTTATCATCTTCTCCTCCTGATAACGCTATTGTCTTCGAAACTAATGAAATTTACCCTCTTAACTCTATCAACATATTAGGAATCCATATAGCCTCTAACTTGTCTTGGAGGAATCACATAATCCAAATTTCTAAATCTTCATTCAAAACATTGGGGGATTTGTTTCGTTTTCGTCATTAGTTTTCCTCTTTGCAGTTGCTTAAAATTTACAAAGGTCTTATCCGCGCCTGTTTAGAATACTGCTCACACATCTGGGGTGCTTCTTCGTTTACTTATCTTCTTGATAGGGTTGAATCTAAGGCAGTCAGACTCATTAATGATCCTTCTCTTACTTCTAACCTGGATTCTCTCTCTCTTCGCCGTAAGGTATCTTCCTTTTCGCTTTTCTATCGCTACTACTTCCATCGCTGCTTTGATGAGTTGGCGAGTTGCATCCCTCCTCCACTGCCGAGGCCGCGTAACACTTGCCAAGCGGCCTCATCTCACAGGTACTGTGTGGAGATTTGTAGCTCGTGGGTTGGTCAGTGCAGCGACTGCTTCTTCCAATCTACCTCTAGACTCTGGAACTCTATTCCTCCTTCTGTCTTTCCTAATTCTTATGACCTTTCATCCTTCAAAGAGCAGATCTATCGTCATCTCAGAGCCTACTCCTCCATATCTCTGGGTCCTCTGTACTTTGACTTTTTTTTTCTGTCTGTCGTTCAACTTTGTGTGACATTACCTCATCTATGCCTTGCCCTTAACCTTTTTCTTTTCCTTCGTCTTGGTATTTTCTCGTGCCCGGGCCTTTATTGATGAGGGCAGTTTCTACCTGTCCCGCTGTGACATTCTTAAAAAAAAAAAAAAAAAAAAAAAAAAAAATATATATATATATATATATATATATATATATATATATATATATATATATATATATATATATATATATATATATATATATATATATATATAATTTTGAATATTAAAAATCTTTAAAAATTGTTCTTACTGATAAGGTCATTTTTTGTTTTATCAGATAACTGTTATCAAAAGTAAAATTAATTCTGTAACATATAAAATTCTTAAGACATATTGAAAAACATATTTTTTATTTTTTTCATTAATATCACTGAATAGGTTGGCCTATGGCATCAACCGACTTTTGTA
>JAXCGZ010005687.1:175000-185000 GCA_037179515.1 Halocaridina rubra | reverse complement strand
GCAATCACTGGACCAAATAATCCGTAAGTTACATATATTCACACGTTACCTGTGTGGAGATGGAATAGTAACGATAGAAAAGAAAATAGTGATGATGCATTACGGCAGAAAGAAAGACAATAAAGATATGAAGTAAGTGAAAGGTGATTGATAAGTCTGATTGTCTAATATTCAACCCTATGAAAGAGATAAGCATAAGAAGTGGTACCCTATATGTGCGAACAGTATTCTAATCAGGAATGGATATGACCTTCATAGACATTAAGTAGATGAAAAGTGGAAAAGGACTGATGAATATGAAACTGAACCCAAAGATTTATTAGGTACATATTTACAAATTTGGATTATTTGACTCCTCCTAGACAGATTAGAGGCGATCTGAATCTCTGTATAATGAATTTGAGAGTTGAAAAGGGTTAATACGAAACTCATTACGAGCATGTGGATGATGGATGTGGAGAGAAAACAGAGAAAATATGAAGAGTAGAGCCGTCGGCAAAGGAGTGGTGAAGAGAGGAAGATGGGGACTTAACATGATCGTTGATGAAGAGAAAGAACACATCAGGCGTATAACCAGAGCCCTGTGGGATACCACTGATAACTGGGAATGAGCCATCAATAGCCACATATATAAAATGGGCAGGAAGCTGAAAATCAGTGAACAGAAAAAAGAGTAAATCCATAAGCAGAAAGTTTGGCCAATAGAGGCTTGTTCCACGATCTGTCAAAAGCCTTAGAAATTTCAAAGACGATGACAAAAGATTCCCCATAGTCCTTCAGGGAAGATGAACACACAAGAGTGAGATAGAACAGGTCATCTGTGGATCTTGGTTTTGTGGAAGCAGTAAAGTTGATGGGAAATACACGAGTTAGATTCTAGACGTTTGAAGAAGTGATAATTGAGCAAAGTTTCTAATGTTTTTTAGCGATAGCGTAAGTTAGGGCAATTGGTCGGTAGTTTGAAGGAATCGGATGATTACCCTTCCTAGGAAAAGGCTGAATTAGAGCGTGTTTCCAAGATGGTGGATAGATACTGCTTGAGAGAATGAGGAGAAAAAGACTTCAAAGCACGGGAGCCAGTCCATCTGCAAGATCCATAAGGAACATTACAAGAATACAGTCGGGTCTGGGTGCCTAGTTCGTCTTTAAAGAGCGAAAGATCTTACGGACTTTGTTTGAAGAAAGAATAGGGGATGGGGTAGGATGAAAGAGGGATAAAGTACGAGTGTTAGGTGCGCTTGATTCGCTTATAGAAGAGTTACCAGAAAACTGAGAGTCAAAGAGAGTAGCTTTGTAGTGGGAGAGCAAACTATAGAACTGTCAGGATGAATGAGAGGGAGAGAGCTTAAGTTACAAAAAATTTCAGAGAGCTTTTTGGTTCACAATCATACAGAGTTTGACATAGACTTTTATTCTCATTGTTGATGCTCTTATCATCAATATCATCATCTTCATAATAATTATTAACATTATAATTATTATCATCATTATCATTATCAATATTATTATTATTATTATTATTATTATTATTATTATTATTATTATTATTATTATTATTATTATTATTATTATTATTATAATTCTTATCATTATTATTATTATAAATTTTTTTATTATTATTATTATTATTATTATAATTATTATTATTATTATTATTATTATTATTATTATTATTATTATTATTATTATTATTATTATTATTATTATTATTATTATTATTATTATTATTACTATTATTATTATTATTATTATTATTATTATTATTATTATTATTATTATTATTATTATTATTACTATTATTATTATTATTATTATCATTATTATTATTATTATTATTATTATTATTATTATTATTATTATTATTTTTATCATTATTATTATTATTATTATTATTATTATTATTATTATTATTATTATTATTATTATTATTATTATTATTATTATTATTATTATCATTATTATTATTATTAATATTATTATTATTATTATTATTATTATCATTATAATTTTTATTATTATTATTATTATTATTATTATTATTATTATTATTATTATTATTATTATTATTATTATTATTATTATTATTATTATTATTATTATTATTTTTATTATTATTATTGTTATTATTATCATTATTATTATTATTATTATTATTATTATTATTATTATTATTATTATTATTATTATTATTATTATTATTATTATCATTATTATTATTATTATTATTACTATTATTATTATTGTTATTATTATTATTATTATTGTTTTTACTATTTCTATTATCATTATTATTATTATTACAATTATTATTATTATTATTATTATTATTATTATTATTATTATTATTATTATTATTATTATTATTATTATTATTAATATTATTATTATTATTATTATTATTATTATTATTATTATTATTATTATTATTATTATTATTTTTATTAATATCATTATTATTAATATCATTATTATTATTATCATTATTATTAATATTATTATTATTATTAGTATTATTGTTATTATTTTTGTTATTATTATTATTATTATTGTTATTATTATTATTATTATTATTATTATTATTATTATTATTATTATTATTATTATTATTATTATTATTATTATTATTATTATTTTTATTATTATTATTATTATTATTATTATTATTATTATTATTATTTTTATTATTATTATTATTATTATTATTATTATTATTATTATTATTATTATTATTATTATTATTATTATTATTATTATTATTATTATTATTATTATCATAATTATTATTATTATTATTATTATTATTATTATTATTATTATTATTATTATTATTATTATTATTATTATTATTCCTATTATTATTATTATTATTATTATTATTATTATTATTATTATTATTATTATTATTATTATTATTATTGTTATTATTATATCTATTATTATTGTTATTATTATTACTATTATTATTGTTATTATTATTATTATTATTATTATTATTATTATTATTATTATTATTATTATTATTATTATTATTATTATTATTATTATTATATTTGATTTGTTACTACTATCATATTTATTATCATTACGATCTTATCAATACACTCATATTTATTATTAAGAATCTAATTAATATAAACATAATTTAAAAGAGGTATTAATATTATCATGTTTCCTGAGTAAGAATAAAAAAAAAAGAATAAAGGACAAAGAGAACCAACAAGATAAAAGGAAATCGCGATGAGACATTTGGAGGTGTGGTAGGTAGGGTGTTTGGAGTTGAGAGAGGGAGAGGGAGAGGTTCTGTTGATAAACGAAGAGATGAGAAAAGCAAGCCATACACACAAGAGACTGGCACACTGATTTTACCGAGCCTGGCAGGAACCGGTCAGTTTTTTGAGTGTATGGGGGGTAATAATGACAAACCTGGCGAGGCTGGCCTGTCGCGTCATCTTTTCAACATGTTCAACCGGACAGGTCAGTCTCGCTAAGACTGGCAGTATTCCCGCTAGTCTGTGGTGTGTATGGGGATGACTAGCAGGTCGACAGGTACTGATTTCCTCATTCGTGTATCTTTCTTTGTTCTTTTGGGAGACACTAGTGCTAAAAGGGCTCTTAAGGCATCGTCGGTCATTCGCAAATAATTTCAAAAATCATCTGGGTTATTTTCCTTCAGTGCCTTCAACAAAGACATGTGCAAAAACTTCTCTTTGTTTTTCAGCCATGTCTTCACCCATATATCACGCTTTTCCTTGCAAATTTCATGTTCCTTTTCCTCTTGTAATGATAGTACAGTTATTATTTCACTTATTTTTCTTTTACTTGGTGCCACTATGTAACGATCTATAAAACCTTAAACACTGATGAAAAAATAATCAATACTAAGTCCTCTCCCACGTATGTATGATACATGACTAAAAATTACGTAACCATGTTTACAGTCCTCTAGAAATATGCTTGCAAGGCAGTAGTGTGTGTGGGTATTTCTCGACTGGACTGGCCAGCCCGTCCTGTCCAGCGGGACTAACCCCTTGCCAGTTCTGTGTATATATGGCCTGCTTAAGTGTGTGGTGGAGTGGAAGGAAGTATCATCTCGAATAATAGGGACTAAAATTAAACTGGGATGCGAGGTTTGGGTGTTTGTGAGCACATATGGCCATGACATTGAAAGATGTAAGGAAGAAAGAGAAGAATTTGGATAAAATTGAATGACTGTGTGCAGGACTTTGGAATGAATATGAATGTGGTATTGAAGGGAGATATGTATGCTAGAATAGGAAATGAGCCAGTGGATGGTGTAACTGGGAAATATGGAATACCTGGTAGGGAAGAGAGTGGAGAGAAAATTATAAAAATGTTTATTGAGAGTTAGAGATGTTGATTGCTAATATTGTATTTAAAAAGAAGGATGTCCACAAGTTTACGTGATCTGAATAGATAACAGAAGAGTAGTGGAGAGAGCATTAACGGATTATGTTGTGGTGAAAAGGAGGGTGATTTGATGAGTATTGGATGTGAATGTACTGAGAGGAGCTATTGGTGGAATATTTGATCACTATTTAGTGGAAATTAGAGTGAGAATGGGGGAATAATATAGAAAGGGGAGAAGCGAGAGAGGAAGAGAGGTGCAACAAATAAGTGAACTGAATAAGAAAGAGAGAGACTATTAGTGTAAGGCAAGTTTGAGGACTGTGTGAAATGTAGCAACAGAGAACGTGGAGAAGGGAGTAGAAGAAGAATGGCGTTGCTTCAAGGAGTAAGATATGAAGTGTGCAGAGGCAGTGTGTGGGTGGAGTATAACAGGTGTTAGCAAATAAAAAGGTAGTGAATGGTGGAATGAGGAAGTGAGTGCTGTAGTGGTTGAAAAGAAGCAGGCATTTGAGGTATGGTTGCAGATAGGTCCTGTTGAGGCATATTAAAGGCATAGTGCAAAGTGGAGGTTAACAAAGTGTATGGTGAGGGAAACAAAGAGAGAAGCGGATATAAAGTGGTGTAGGAGCTTGTCTGAGAATTTTGAAAGAAATGAAAAGATGTTTGGGAAGGAAACGAAAAGAGTGAAAAAAGGTGAGTCTGGTAGGGAGGAGAGGGTGAGAAGAAGAGATGGACAATTGCTAGTAGATGAAATAAAGGTGCAATAGAGATATGTGCTGAGTATTTCATGGAACTGCTAAATGAGGAAGATGATAGAGAGGCAGAGATTGTGGCTGAAGGAAATGAATAGAGAATGCCAATGTTGGGTGATGGGAATGGTAGAGAAATAGCAAAAGAGGAGGTACATTTGGCATTGAGAATAATGAGAGCTGGTAAAGCACTAGGGATAGATGGGTGTCATGTTGAATGCTTGTCAAAAGGTGGGGAAGGATTAGTGGAATGGATGGCTATGTCTTTGAATGTATTTATTTGAAAGGGAGGTTTCCAGTGGATTTGGAGTGGTGCATTGATTGTTCCACTTATAAAGGGAAAGGGGATAAATGTGAGTGTAGTAATTTTAGAGGAATTAGTTTATTGAGTGTAGTTGGTAAAGTATATGGAAGAGTGTTAATTGAGAGAATTAGGTAAGGTACTGAGAGATTGACTGGAGAAAAACAGTGTGGTCTCAGGAGAGGAAGAGGATGTGTGGATCATACGATTTTATACAACAGGTGTGTGATAAATTCTTAAAGAAATGCAGGGACACTTTTTGGCCTTCTGGGATTTAGAGAAAGTATATGACAGGGTTAATAGAGAAGCAGTGGGGAGTGTGATGAGACTGTATGGAATAAGTGGAAGTCAGTTGAATGCGGTGAAGAGATTTTACATGAATAGTAGAGCATGTGTTATAGATGGGAATGGTATGAGTGATTGGTATGAGGGGAATATAAAGGATACGTCAAAGTTGTGTAATGACGACGTGGTTGTTAAATGTGTATATGGAAGGAGTGGTAAGCGAAGCATATGAAAGAGTATTAGACAGAGGCATGGAATTGAACTGAATCACTTTGTGACTGAGTTTATAAGGGTGTTTGAAAAAAGGAAGTTGCTAGTAAATACTGGTAAAAGTAAAGTCATGAGATGCACAAGGAGCAATAATGTTGGTGGATTGAATGCAAAAGTGAATGGGGATTTGCTTGAAGAAGTTGAAATTTTTTAGTATCTAGAGTTGTATGTATCAAGGAATGGACGAGTGGATGCGGACTTAAGTCATAGAGTGCATGAAGCGAGTAAATGTTTAGGTAGGTTGAAAAGTGCAATGAGATATATAAATTGGGGAATTAATGCAAGGAGAAGGATATATGATGGCGTGATTATGACGAATTCATTGTATGGACCAGAGACCTAGAATGCAATAAAAGTTGAAAAAAATAAGTTGAATGAATTGGAGATGAAGTGTCTCGGAAGTATGAATGGTGTAACTAGAATTGATAGAGTAAGAAATGAGGAGATTCGGCAGAGAACGGTGTTAAAATTAGGCTGTCTGATAGGTTAGATCAGAGTGTGTTGAGTTGGTTTGGACACATGGATAGGATGAGTGAGGAAAGAATTGTGAAGAGAGTGTGGATTGCAGAAGTGGTGGGAGATAGGCCAAGATGAAGATATATAATGAGATGAATGGATGACGCAAAAAGGGCATTGAATGCACGTAGATTGTCAGTGCAGCAGGGAGGAGAGCGTGCATGAGATGGGAATGAGTGTATAGGTGACAGGGCCCAAAGGGATTTCTCGCACCTGCTAGTTCAGAGAACAGTGATGGATAGGTGTTATGAAGCAGTGTATGCAAAGCAGTTGAGGCTATCGGGTCGCACTCTAGACTCTCCTTGCCTGCCTACTTTGTGGATGACCTAAACAGGGTGGTATGAGGTCAATATGGCACCAGTTTATCCCCAAAGAGTTAGAGGAGTAGTTGAGATAATGGATCGTGGTGAATGCATGTTTCTTGGTTCGACCACCCTCCTTACAAGAGGAAATTTGGCCATGTAAATATATATATATATATATATATATATATATATATATATATATATATATATATATATTTAAATATATATATATATATATATATATATATATATATATATATATATATATATATATATATATATGTATATATATATATATATATATATATATATATATATATATATATATATATATATATATATATATATATATATATATATATATATATATATATATATATATATATATATATATATATATGTATATATATATATATATATATATATATATATATATATATATATATATATATATATATATATATATATATATATATATATATATATCTATATATATATATATATATATATATATATATATATATATATATATATATATATATATATATATATATATATATATATATATATATATATATATATATATATATATATATATATATATATATATATATATATATATATATATATATATATATATATATATATATACATATATATATATATATATATATATATATATATATATATATATATATATATATATATATATATATATATATATATATATGTAGTCACCGTGGCTCTTGCGGTAGCGTCTGCGACTCTGAGGCGTCAGGTCGAGGGTTCGCGCCCCTTCACGGTCTGAGGTTAGCAAGGGCATGTACTCAGGGAAACGATTACAGCTGCCAAAACAAGTCCTTCGCAAGAAGGCAACCGTCCTAGCCCTAGGTAGAAAAGGGAGTCCGTGACGTAAAACCGGAACAAACAGAATATATAAATATATATATATATATATATATATATATATATATATATATATATATATATATATATATATATATATATATATATATATATATATATATATATATATATATATATATATATATATATATATATATATATATATATATATATATATATATATATATATATATATATATATATATATATATATGTATATATATATATATATATATATATATATATATATATATATATATATATATATATATATATATATATATATATATATATGAATCATTTTTTACCCCGACCGGGACTCGAACCTAGGACTTATAATTACTAAGTCAAGGCGCTACCAACTACACACCACAGAAGGTTAAAAGGAATCCAACCTTATAGCTTATATCTGCTATACTTAGGAATGAACGCATTCTATCTGAATGCCAATATGTTTATATTACAGATTCCCCAACCTCACTCGTGGCTTCATTTTCGCATTTAATTCAATTCCCAGTCTCACTCGGGCCATACAATAACCAAGTAAGCACATTACATATGTGAAAACATGAAAAATCTTTTACCCATGGTAAAAAATTATTCATGTTTTCACATATGTAATGTGCTTATTTGGTTTTATATATATATATATATATATATATATATATATATATATATATATATATATATATATATATATATATATATATATATATATATATATATATATATTTATATATACATATATATATATATATATATATATATATATATATATATATATATATATATATATATATATATATATATATATATATATATATATATATATATATATATATATATATATATATATATATATATATATATATATATATATATATATATATATATATATATATATATATATATATATATATATATATATATATATATATATATATATATATATATATATATATATATATATATATATATATATATATATATATATATTCTATCTATTCCATCTACCTTGGCTGTTTCCTCCTTTAATTGGGGGGTAGCCGACAGGAAAGAAAGAAAACAAAAAGGGGATTACTTTGCTTTATGGGCAATGACGAGGGAGCTAGCGACCATTCAGATGGCACTGCTGGAGTGCCACAGCCCATCCTCCTGGCTCTTCCACAACCTGTGTCGCTTCACAACTGCATCTCCTTCTACTGCCACTACCACAGGACTACCTCTGTAAGATACAGCCTTGTGGCAACAGCAAATGCCCATCAGAGCTGCGTCACAATCTCTCGCCACTCATTCCTATTCCTAGCACGCTCGCTTGCTTCCCTTACATCTATCCTTCTATCATTCAGGGCTCTCCTTACTCCATCCATCCATCCAAACCTAGGCCTAGCTCTAGTATTTCTCCCATCAACTCTGGCATTCATCACCTTTTTCAGCAGTCTTTCATCATTAATCCTTTCCATATGGCCAAACCATCTCAGAACATTCATATCTACTCTGGCTGCAATTTCTCTCCTCACACCCGTTCCTGCTCTCACCACTTCATTCCAAATGAGATACACCAATCATACTCCTCAGGCATTTCATCTCAAACACATTTAGTTTCCGTCTCTCACTTACTTTCATACCCCATAACTCTGATCCATACATCACTTAGTTGGCACAACCACTTTATCATACAAAACTTTCTTGACCTTCATTTCCAACCCTCTATTCTTCATCAATCCTCTCAATGCACCCAACACTTTACATCCTTCATTCACTCTGTGACACACATAGCTTCCACTCCACCATTTGCAGCTATAACCGAGCCTAAATACTTAAACTGATCAACTTCCTCAAGTGTCTCTCCATTCAACATAACATTCAATCCAGCACCATCCTCATTTCTTGTACACTTCATAACCTTACACTTTCCCACATTCACTCGCAACTTCCTTCTCTCACGACCCTTCCAAATTCTGACACTAACTGACACAGCTTTTCCTCTGAATCTGCCACCACCACAGTATCATCTGCAAACAGCAACTGATTCAGCTCCCACTCGTTATCATCCCAATCTACCATTCTCAAACCTCGACCATGCACTGGCTCATTCACCTCTCTTACAACTCCATCAGTTTACAAATTGAACAGCCAAGGTGACATCACACATCCCTGTCACAGTCCCACACTCACTGGAAACCACTCACTCCCTTCATTCTTTACCCTAACACAAGCTCTACTTCCTTCATACAAACTCTTCACTGCATGCAAAAATTTACCATTAATTCCATATTATCTCAAAATATTCCACATTG
>JAXCGZ010005687.1:167500-170000 GCA_037179515.1 Halocaridina rubra | reverse complement strand
AAGGTATAAAAGGAATCCAACCTTATAGCTTATATCTGCTATACTTAGGGATGAACGCATTCTAACTGAATGCCACTATGTTCATATTACAGATTCCCCAACCTCACTCGTGGCTTCATTTTAGCATTTAATTCAATTCCCAATCTCATTCGGGTCATACAATAACCAAGCAAGCACATTACATATGTGAAAACATGAATCATTTTTTACCCCGACCGGGACTCGAACCTAGGACTTATAATTACTAAGTCAAGGCGCTACAAACTACGCACCACAGAAGGTATAAAAGGAATCCAACCTTATAGCTTATATCTGCTATACTTAGGGATGAACGCATTCTAACTGAATGCCACTATGTTCATATTACAGATTCCCCAACCTCACTCGTGGCTTCATTTTAGCATTTAATTCAATTCCCAATCTCATTCGGGTCATACAATAACCAAGCAAGCACATTACATATGTGAAAACATGAATCATTTTTTACCCCGACCGGGACTCGAACCTAGGACTTATAATTACTAAGTCAAGGCGCTACAAACTACGCACCACAGAAGGTATAAAAGGAATCCAACCTTATAGCTTATATCTGCTATACTTAGGGATGAACGCATTCTAACTGAATGCCACTATGTTCATATTACAGATTCCCCAACCTCACTCGTGGCTTCATTTTAGCATTTAATTCAATTCCCAATCTCATTCGGGTCATACAATAACCAAGCAAGCACATTACATATGTGAAAACATGAATCATGAAGCCACGAGTGAGGTTGGGGAATCTGTAATATGAACATAGTGGCATTCAGTTAGAATGCGTTCATCCCTAAGTATAGCAGATATAAGCTATAAGGTTGGATTCCTTTTATACCTTCTGTGGTGCGTAGTTTGTAGCGCCTTGACTTAGTAATTATAAGTCCTAGGTTCGAGTCCCGGTCGGGGTAAGAAATGATTCATGTTTTCACATATGTAATGTGCTTGCTTGGTTATTGTATGACCCGAATGAGATTGGGAATTGAATTAAATGCTAAAATGAAGCCACGAGTGAGGTTGGGGAATCTGTAATATGAACATAGTGGCATTCAGTTAGAATGCGTTCATCCCTAAGTATAGCAGATATAAGCTATAAGGTTGGATTCCTTTTATACCTTCTGTGGTGCGTAGTTTGTAGCGCCTTGACTTAGTAATTATAAGTCCTAGGTTCGAGTCCCGGTCGGGGTAAAAAATGATTCATGTTTTCACATATGTAATGTGCTTGCTTGGTTATTGTATGACCCGAATGAGATTGGGAATTGAATTAAATGCTAAAATGAAGCCACGAGTGAGGTTGGGGAATCTGTAATATGAACATAGTGGCATTCAGTTAGAATGCGTTCATCCCTAAGTATAGCAGATATAAGCTATAAGGTTGGATTCCTTTTATACCTTCTGTGGTGCGTAGTTTGTAGCGCCTTGACTTAGTAATTATAAGTCCTAGGTTCGAGTCCCGGTCGGGGTAAAAAATGATTCATGTTTTCACATATGTAATGTGCTTGCTTGGTTATTGTATGACCCGAATGAGATTGGGAATTGAATTAAATGCTAAAATGAAGCCACGAGTGAGGTTGGGGAATCTGTAATATGAACATAGTGGCATTCAGTTAGAATGCGTTCATCCCTAAGTATAGCAGATATAAGCTATAAGGTTGGATTCCTTTTATACCTTCTGTGGTGCGTAGTTTGTAGCGCCTTGACTTAGTAATTATAAGTCCTAGGTTCGAGTCCCGGTCGGGGTAAAAAAAATGATTCATGTTTTCACATATGTAATGTGCTTGCTTGGTTATTGTATGACCCGAATGAGATTGGGAATTGAATTAAATGCTAAAATGAAGCCACGAGTGAGGTTGGGGAATCTGTAATATGAACATAGTGGCATTCAGTTAGAATGCGTTCATCCCTAAGTATAGCAGATATAAGCTATAAGGTTGGATTCCTTTTATACCTTCTGTGGTGCGTAGTTTGTAGCGCCTTGACTTAGTAATTATAAGTCCTAGGTTCGAGTCCCGGTCGGGGTAAAAAATGATTCATGTTTTCACATATGTAATGTGCTTGCTTGGTTATTGTATGACCCGAATGAGATTGGGAATTGAATTAAATGCTAAAATGAAGCCACGAGTGAGGTTGGGGAATCTGTAATATGAACATAGTGGCATTCAGTTAGAATGCGTTCATCCCTAAGTATAGCAGATATAAGCTATAAGGTTGGATTCCTTTTATACCTTCTGTGGTGCGTAGTTTGTAGCGCCTTGACTTAGTAATTACAAGTCCTAGGTTCGAGTCCCGGTCGGGGTAAAAAATGATTCATGTTTTCACATATGTAATGTGCTTGCTTGGTTATTGTATGACCCGAATGAGATTGGGAATTGAATTAAATGCTAAAATGAAGCCACGAGTGAGGTTGGGGAATCTGTAATATGAACATAGTGGCATTCAGTTAGAATGCGTTCATCCCTAAGTATAG
>JAXCGZ010005687.1:152500-162500 GCA_037179515.1 Halocaridina rubra | reverse complement strand
TTGTTATATATCAGCTTAAAGCCTTTTTTTATTTCATCTCGCAAAAGGAATAACTCTTGTTGGAGAGCATGACCCTATATACCTGTACGCATTATTTTACTACTGTATGTTTACTTTTAGAAAGCTTGGAGACTGCAGAACTGGAACTTGAATCATATGATTATTGACATTAAATATCGCCTCGGCTTAATATCTATAACACACGTTACACAGCAAGATAAATTCTTATTGAAGACATAAAAACCTTGTTCTCGTTTCTTATGGATTTCATTATGCATTATCAACACACTATATAGTTAATTCATTTGATTCGTCTCATGTTTCCTGTTTATCATCATTCCTATAATAATTAATGACTGCTAAACTTAGAAGAAAAGTTTTTTCTTACTCGTTACTACTGCAATGATTATAGCAACAGTCGTTTAGCAAGTTTTAGCCTTTTATCTTGAAAATAAAGCATTTTTAACTGAACTGCCAAATGAAAAGAGATATAATAAGTTATGGTACCATCACAACCTCTCAAGGAAATAACTCGATTGAGGAAATAACTTGAAAGAAGAAAAATATTATTTAAATTGTAGAGTTAATGCCCTGTCACTCAAGGGCTTAGCAAATATCAAATCCATTTTGTTTATGCTAGTAGGAAATGACAGCTCACTCTCATTCTAGGATCATAATTTAATGCTTACACAGTAAATCGAAATATATTGTTGGTGTTGTTTGGTCAAAGAAAATCTTTTATTTTACATAAATTCTAAGTAGTCTTTATCATTTGTTCATCACAAATATTAACCAAAGCCATTAAGAGTTTACATTTATACCAGTAGTGAAGAGTAAGTAGGTTTCTAATAATGAATCATTCAGAAGATTTCAGAAATACAGGTAGAATATCTTACTGCATCGTCATCTGTCAAAATAAAGAAAACACCGCGACGCTTATATATTCACGCATTACGATGTATAGAAGTCATTGCATCTCAAGTGCTGATATATCACACACCATACAAGATATATTTCGTTTCTTATAGTACAGGACAAGGGCCTTATCTTATTCGAATTACTTGCTAATGCATTCAAGAAAATGATGAACACAAAAGATATCTTACACTGAGAAATTTTAAAGCAATAGATCGGCAGTGCTAATTTCCAATATTAAACGGTCATATAATATAGTATAATAGATAACAAACAGGACTGCAGACATGATGCCTTATTCTATGCCATTATACATATAAGAAAAATAGAAAAGACATTTTCAGAGCTATTGGATCTATGGGGCTGCTATTCAGTATCAAACAGGGGCATTACATTACCATCTCCTATGAAAACATATCCCAGATGTGTTTAACTTAAATTGCGTTTAAAATCAAATAGATAGTACAAGGGAGTATATATCCTAAAATATGTATACAAAAACTAATAAATAAACAAATCAAATCATGTATAAAAATAATGTAGAAGTACGAAAACATGTCCAAACTCAATTGTTATTGCATAATAACAAGAAAACAATAACAGTATATATCTCATTTCGCTACCCTTTGGGTAGCGACCGTTCAGATGGCACTGCTGGAGTGCCACAGCCCATTCTCCCGGTTCTTCCACAATCTCTGTCGTTTCATAATGCCAACTTCCCAACTGCCCCTACCACAAGGATACCTCTGTAACTTGCAGCCCCGTGGCAACAGCAGATGCCCATCAAAGCTGTGTCACAATTGCTCGCCATTCATTCGTATTCCTAGCACGCTCACTTGCTTCCCTCACATCCATCCTCCAATCATTCAGGGCTCTCCTTACTCCACCCTTCCACCCAAACCTAGGCCTCCCTCTGGTATTTCTTCCATCAACTCTGGCATTCATCACCTTTTCCAGCAGTCTTTTATCATCTATCCTCTCCACATGGTCAAACCATCTCAGAACATTCATATCTACTCTCTTTGCCAATTCTCTCCTCACACCCGTTCTTGCTCTCACCACTTCATTCCTACCCCTATCCACAAGAGATACACCAATCATACTCCTCAGGCATTTCATCTTAAACACATTTGGTTTCCGTCACTCACTTACTTTCATACCCCATAACTCTGATCCATACATCACAGTTGGCGCAACCACTTTCTCATACAAAACTTTCTTAACATTCATTTCCACCCCTCTATTCTTCATCACTCCTTTCAATGCACCCAACACTTTACATCCTTCATTCACTCTGTGACACATATCTGCTTCCATTCCACCATTTGTAACTGTAACCGACCCCAAATACCTAAACTGATCAACTTCCTCAAGCGTCTCTCTTTTCAACATAATATTCAATCCAGCACCATCCTCATATCTTGTACACCTCATAACATTACTCTTTCCCACATTCACTAGCAACTTCCTTCTCTCACACACCATTTCAAATTCTGACACTAATTGACACAGCTTCTCCTCTGAATCTTCCACCACCACAGTATCATCTGCAAAAAGCAACTGATTCAGCTCCCACTCGTTATCATCCCCATCTACCATTCTCAAACCTCGACCACGCACTCGCTCATTCACCTCTCTTACGACTCCATCAATATACAAATTGAACAACCATGTTGACATCACACATCCCTGTCTCAATCCCACACTCGCTCACTTCATTCCCTACCCTAACATAAGCTCTACTGCCCTCATACAAACTCTTCACTGCTTGCAACAGTCTATCATCAATTCCATATAACCTCAAAACATTCCATATTGCCTCTCTGTCAACTCTATCATTGGCTTCCTCCAGATCCAATAATGCAAAATACACATCCTTACCCTTTGCTAAATATTTCTCACCTAACTACTTAACAATGAAAATCTGATCTGTACAACCTCTACCTCTCAAAAACCACTCAGCACTTATGCGATCACATTTTCTGTCTTATCCCTAGCCCTATTAAGCAGTATCCTACCAGACACTTTTCCAACCACACTAAACAAACTTATACCTCTAAAGTTACTGCATTCATACACATCTGCCTTACCCTTGAATAGGGGCACTATGCAAGCAATCACCCATTCCACTGGCACCATTGACAACATAAAGCATATATTAAATACTCTCACTAATCATTCCAAGACAGTCACACCCCCTTCTTTCAACATCTCCGCTCTCACACCATCCATTCAAGATACTTTACCTGCTTTCGTTTCATCCAATGCCCTTTTCATCTCCTCTCTTGTAATCTCTCATTTTCATCTCCCATTAGTGGCACTTGAACACCCCCCACTCCCACCATAGATGCCTCTCTATCTTCCTCAAAATACAGCAAGCACTCAAAATATTCTGCCCATCTTTTCCTCGCATCGGTCCCTCTTAGCATCTGTCCATTCACATCTTTCACTGTCTCTTCCATCCTTGATCCACCCTTCCTTACTCTCTTCACTTCTTTCCAAATCTTCTTTTTATTCTCCTCATATGGTCTATTAAAATCTTGTCACCACCTAATATTTGCCAACCACTTCCCTTCCTCTACCTTCTGCTTGGTTTCCACATTTTTCTTCCTATATCTTTCATACTTCTCCCTACTGTTACACTGCAGCCATTCCTCAAAAGCCCTCTTTTTCTCTTCCACCTTCATTTTAACCCCTTCATTGCACCACTTGTTGCCCCTCCTCATGCCACCTCTAACAAACCTCTTTCCATATACATCACTTGCATGTCCCACAAAACCTTCTTTCATCAACCCCAATTCCTCCTCTAACTCCCCAACTTCTCTTCTTTCGCCCTGTCAAATGCCACTTTCAGCCTGTCCTGATATTCCTGTCTCATCTCTGGCTTTTTCAACTCTTCCAAATGCATGCACATCTTTCACTCTACCAATTATTCTTTTTGCTACCAAAACATAATCCATCAATGCTCTTTCCTTTGCTCTTCCATTTGCCACTCTCATCAATGTATACTTATTTAACTTCTTATTGAAAAATGTATTACCTATCACCAACTCTTGCTCCATACACATATCTAACAGTCTCTCGCCACTCTTATTCCCACCTGGTACCCCATACTTTCCTACAACACCTTCTACCACTTCATCACCCACTCTGACATTCAGGTCACCCAACACAACTACATAGTTCTTTCTACTTAGACTCAATCGAGAATTCATCCCGCTCTCCCTCACTTCTCTCACATCCTGGCCCATACACACTAACAAAAACTCAACATTTCCTACCCATACTAACCCTCACCCACATCAGCCTAGGTGACACTTCTTTCCAATTCACTACCTTATTTACCATCCATTCACTCAGCAGTAATACCATACCTTCTCTCGCTCTCCCCCTTTCAACCCCAGACACCCTACCTGTCACGTCACCAGATGCCACTTCTCCTTTTTCTTTCATCTTCGTCTCACACAATGCCAATATATCCATCCTCCTTCTACCAAACATATATCCAATCTCACATCTTTTGCTATTGAACTACGTCCATGCACATTTAGACACCCCAAAACTAGAGATTGGGGAGAATTACTCTTCCCTCTACCCCCATTCTTCTTTGACGTCTCGCAGGAGGTTAATACAAGAGGGGGGGATTCCCAGTCCCCTCGCCCCATCCACTTTTAATCACCTCTTACGACACGCAGGGTATACATTGGGGCTATTTTTTGATGTTGTGCCCGCCACCACCGCAGTGTTAGAACTGTAACAAGTGCAACATAGAAATTTTGATATGGCGGGCACGTGGAAATATTTTCAAATCTTATCGTATATGAAATTTGTCAATATAGGAAACGCTATTAAATTTTTTTTAAGCGATATATGCCGTATTGTATGTGCGTGAATGATTATTTATCTTTTGGTTAGAAAAGCTCAAGACGTGTTCAAGTGTTTTTCTTAGTGTTTTATCATGAATATGCTCCCTCTGTCTGATTGTAACTCATACCAATACTATGAGTTCGATAACTATCCAAAAATAAAAGATGCGGTGTGGGGAAGGGTCAAAAGGTTCAGGAACAAACCATTTCATGTTCATTTCTTACAGCTCTTGTTTGTTTTTCATAATGTTCATAGATGAGGTGATCAGTTGACATTGCTAAGGTACAAAACTCCTACATGTAACAAGATGGACTTGCTTAATCTGACTAAGGATGGATCGAACCCAAGAACTAATGAATGTGAACCTGAATATTAACCATTAATTACGAAAAATATTCTTTTCTTAGTAGACGAGAGAGAAAAAGCGAGAGAGAAAGAGAGAGAGAGAGAGAGAGAGAGAGAGAGAGAGAGGAGAGAGAGAGAGAGAGAGAGAGAGAGAGAGAGAGAGAGAGAGAGAGAGAGAGAGAGAGAGAGAGAGAGAGAGAGAGAGAGAGAGAGAGAGAGAGAGAGAGAGAGAGAGAGATGCAAATGCAAGTAATTCCATTTCAAAAGCTATTGCCTACATTCCAGGTACTTAACTGATATACCAAATGCATCCCTAAAAAGCTTGTTAGTCACAGGGATGCATTTGGTATACCAGTTAATTACCTGGAATGTAGGCAATAATAATAATAATGATAATAATAATAATAATAATAATAATAATAATAATAATAATAATAATAATAATAATAATAATAATAATAATAATAATAATAATAATAATAATAATAATAATAATAATAATCCTCATCATCTCTCAACCTCAAGTACTCTGTCTTCTTCCTGCTGATTTTCAGTCCTCTATCCTCCATCACTCTTCTCCACTCCTCAAGCTTCTCTTCCACTACCTCTCGTCTGTTGCTACACAGTGCAATGTCATCTGCAAAGAGCATACACCATGGAGACTGATCTCTAATACCCTGGGTTACTACATCCATGACAAAATCAAATAGATAAGGACTCAAAGCAGACCCTTGATGCAGACCAGCATTTACTGAGTGACTTTTCGTCAAGCTCACACTGCTCTTAACACTTGCGTCTGCTCTCTCATGCATATCTTGAATGATTCTTGCATATTTCTCGGGGACTCCCTTTTCTCTAATACACCTCTACACCTCTTGACGTGGTACTCGATCATATGCCTTTTCCAAGTCAATAAAGACCATATGCAGTCCTCTCTGTTTCTCCCAATGCTTTTCCATCATTTGTCTCAAGGCAAATATGGCATCCACTGTCCCTCTTCCAGCCATGAAGCCAAACTGTTCATCTCCAATTGTCGTTTTCTCTCTGAGTCTCCTCTCTATGATCTTCTCCCATATCTTCATAGTATGACTTAACAACTTTATATCTCTATAGTTTCCACACTCCTGAATGTCTCCCTTTCATTTATAGATTGGGATGATTAGGCTTCCTCTCCACTCCTCTGGCATCTTTTCCTGACTAAAGATCTTTTGCATTAAGTCCCAGAAGATATCTATGCCTTCCTCTCCAAGACTCTTCCATACCTCCACTGGCGTCTTATCAGGTCCTGCTGCCTTTCCATTTTTCATTTTCCTTACTGCCTGCTCTACCTCTCTTCAAGCCACTGTTGTTGTAACTGCTTATATATATATATATATATATATATATATATATATATATATATATATATATATATATATATATATATATATATATATATATATATATATATATATATATATATATATATATATATATATTCTTCTTCTTCGTCCACATCTTTTCCCACTTTTATGTGGGGTCGATGTTTCTGGCCTGTGTTCTCCATATGTTCCTGTCCCATACCTCATCACCCAATAAACCTTTAGACCTCAGGTCGTCATTGATGCAATCCATCCACCTACGCTTTTATCTCCCCCTCCCTCTCCTACCATGTATATCCATTTCCATCACCCTCCTCCCAACATACTGTTCATCCCACCTAACAACATAACCATACCATCTTAGTCTACTTTCTTGTATCTTATATGATATTTCTCTAACTTTTGAGGTACCTCTAATTACCTCGTTTCTGATCTTATCGCTTCTAGTCACCCCACACATCCATCTCAACATCCTCATCGCTGCCACATCCAGTTTTTTCTCTTGTGTCTTCTTTATTGCCAATACCTCTGCTCCATACATCGTCACATGTCTCACAACTGTCTTTTGCACTTTTCCCCTCAACTTAATCCATATTCTCCTGTAGCACAGCACCCCCACACTTTCTTCCAGTTCTTCCATTCTGTGGGTTATTTCTGACTCTATGTCACCATCCTCTGCTACTCTTGAGCCCAAATACTTGAACTTTTCAACTCTTTTCAACACCTCCCCCTGCAAATTGACCTCCCCATCCTCATCATCTCTTCAACCTCAAGTACTCTGTCTTCTCCCTGCTGATTCTCAGTCCTCTATCATCCATCACTCTTCTCCACTCCTCAAGCTTCTCCTTCACTACCTCTCGTCTGTTGCTACACAGTACAATGCCATCTGCAAAGAGCATACACCATGGTGACTGATCTCTAATACCCTGGGTTACTACATCCAAGACCAAATCAAATAGATATGGACTCAAAGCTGATCAATGATGCAGGCCAACATTTACTGAGAGACTTTTCGTCAAGCCCACACTGCTCTTAACATTTGCCTCTGCCCTCTCATGCATATCTTGAATGATTCTTACATATTTCTCAGGGACTCCCTTTTCTCTACTACACCTCCACACCTCTTGACGTGGTACTCGATCATATGCCTTTTCCATGTCAATAAAGACCATATGTAGTCCTCTCTGCTTCTCCCAATGATTTTCCATCATTTGTCTCAAGGCAAATATGGCATCCACTGTCCCACTTCCAAGCATGAAGCCAAACTGTTCATCTCCAATTGTCGTTTCCTCTCTGAGTCTCCTCTCTATGATCTTCTCCCATATCTTCATAGTATGACTTAACAACTTTATATCTCTATAGTTTCCACACTCCTGAATGTCTCCCTTCCATTTATAGATTGGGATGATTAGGCTTCCTCTCCACTCCTCTGGCATCTTTTCCTGACTAAAGATCTTTTGCATTAAGACTCTCAAGATATCTATGCCTTCCTCTCCAAGACTCTACCATACCTCCACTGGCATCTTATCAGGTCATGCTACCTTTCTATTTTTCATTTTCCTGACTGCCTGCTCTGCCTCTCTTCTAGTCACTGTTGTTGTAAATGCTTCATTTGGAAGTCCATCTTCAAATACTGCTCTTGGGTTCTCTTTATTTAGTAATCCTTCAAAATAAATTTCCCATCTGCTTTTTATTTCATCCTCTTCTGCTAGAACTACTACATATCCTTTATTTGTCTTACTTGGGTCAAGTCCTTGGATGCAACATCTCGGGCCTTAGCAATTCGCAATATTTTCTTCTCTCCTTCTGGTGTTTCCAGTTCTTCATAGACTTCATTCAATGTCTCTGCCTTTGCTTTTGCTACTGCTCTCCTTGCATCCTTCTTTGCCTGCTTGTACTCTTCTTTATCCTGCTTCAGGCCTAATAAATCTGTCTTTCTCTTAGCTTCTTCCTTGCTCTTCAGCCATTCTTGCACTTCCTCATTCCACCACCATGACTCTTTATCATTTGGTGGTTTGCTTCCTGATGACTTTCAAAGTACCTCCTCACCAACCCTCAAAATCACCTTACTATCCTCTGTCCACCATTCTTGTACATCTTCATGGAACCTTATCGCTTTCCACACTCTTTCCTTAAACATAGCCCTCAGCTCTGCATCTTTCAAACTCTTCCACTTTATCTTTGGATCCATCCTCGGCTTTTTGCTTTTCCTACATTTCCTGAGCCTGCAATCAGTTACTACTATCCTATGTTGCACTGCTACACTCTCCCCATTTATTACTTTACAGTTGCTAATCTCCTTCAGATGGTCTCTCCTACACAACAATAAATCTATCTGGCTCTCCCTCCCACCACTTCTGTATGTAATCAATCTGTTTTCCTTTTTCTCAAAGGATGTGTTGACCAATGCCAGATCAAATGCCACTGCAAAATCAATTACCTCTCTCCCCCCTCATTTTTCTCGCCCACCCCCAGCCACCATGAACTCTACCTATCCCAGCCCTATTAATTCCTAAGAGACCATTTAGATCTCCCCCCAAAATTACCCTCTCCCTTATAGGAATTGTTCTAAGCTCTTGGTCCATCTCCTCCCAAAATACATCCATCTCCTCCACTGTACAACCAGTTTGTGGGGCATAGGCACATACCACATTGAATACCGTTTCTCCCAGTCCCAGCATTAAACTCATAATTCTGTCACTCTTTCTATTCACACCAAGTAAGCTTTCCTTCAGGTCTTTGGGTAGTATTATTCCTACACCATTCCTCCCTTCCTCATTTGCTCCACTATAGAACAATTTGTAAACCTCACCCAGTTCCCTCTCCTACTTTCCATTCCACCTGGTCTCCTGTACACATAGCACTCCAATTCTCCTCCTCTCCATCAGGTCCACCAATTCTCGCCCCTTCCCAGTCATCGTCCCCACATTAAGAGTGCCCACCCGCAGCACCACCTCTGACACTCTCCCTCGAGCTTGCCTCTATAACCCAGCTTGCCCATGACTGGGCAGCCCTCACTATCTTTCCGGAGGGGTCAGGCGAAGCCCCAACACGTCGCCTAAGGGGAACGCCCTAGTATGGTGATTATTCTCGTTATCTGTACTGGCCATATATTGGTTTTGGCAAAATTTTTATGGCCGGATGCCTTTCCTGACGCCAACCATCTCCATCTACCCGGAATTGGGACCGGCACCAAGTTGATGATGGCTTGCCCCCTCAGTGGCTGGGTTTCATATATATATATATATATACATATATATATATATATATATATATATATATATATATATATATATATATATATATATATATATATATATATATATATATATATCTATCTATCATATATATATATATATATATATATATATATATATATATATATATATATATATTATATATATATATATAATATATATATATATATATATATATATATATATATATATATATATATATATATATATATATATATATATATATATATATATATATATATATTATATATATAT
>JAXCGZ010005687.1:130000-147500 GCA_037179515.1 Halocaridina rubra | reverse complement strand
TCAAAGATGCTCTACCCGTGGTTGTATCTTATTTTCTAGCTAATGAACAGTTCCACTGTTACTAAAAGGTTTCCTTACTCTAGGAAAAAATCACATGTAATACCTCTCCATAAAAAGGGGAACAGAGAAGATGTGACAAACTATTTCCCTGCTACCCATTTTCTCTAAAATATTAGAAAAATTGTTGCATGCTCACTTATGTCATATTTAGAGTCAAATAGACTATTAGCTATTGATCAACATGGTTTCAGACCGAAACTCTCAATGGAAACTGCACTGCTCAAAGTTACGAATAGTATCTATAATAACATAGATATGAAAAAATCTCTCTTCCTGCATTATTAGACTTATCAAAAGCCTTCGACAGTGTAGTCCATGAAATTTTTATAAGTAAATGCTCTAACCTAAATATTGATCTGAGCTGGTTTAGAGAGCATCTATCTAATCGCAAACAGTCTATCCGTCGTAACAACATTATTTCTATACCAAAAAATTTATCATTTGGTGTTCCACAGGGATCAGTACTTGATCCTATCCTCTTCTCCATTTACGTAAATGATCTATCTTTTCATTTCTGACTGTCTAGTCGTACAATTTGCAGATGACACTCATCTACTCATTAATGGTGATATTAATAATCTCCCAGAGCTAACTTAGGAGCAGAATACACACTGTCAAAAATTAAAACCTATTTTCAAGAAATTGGGCTGTTATTTAATGAAAGTAAAACACAATGCATATTTATTGGCTCAAGGTTCCATATAGCACAAATTCCAGAAAACACAAAAATTAATTTTGGCGGCAATATCATTACACCTAACAAAACAGTGAAAAATCACTTTGATAACTACATGTTGTTTGATTCCCATATAGATAAAGTATGCAAAAAGGTTACAGGAACATTAATATACTTATCACGTATAAAAGACAATTTTGAGACTACCACTCAAATAACTGTTGTTGAACTGTAGCCCTAAGTCACATTAATTACTGCACAACTATTTGGGGAGCTTATTAATTTTGCAGCTCGAGTTGCCCAAGGAGGTATAGGAAAATATGACCACATCACACCAGCTCTCAAAAAACTTGGTTGGTTGCAGGCAGAAAACAAGGTCGCTTATGCTATTCATGTTTTTGTATACAACATTTTGAACCATCATAATCCTAGCTGGCTATTTGATTTAAAAACAGTCAGGGATATAAGGGGAACCAACACATGATAGAGTAGTGAGCTCTTTATTCAGAGAACAAACACAAAAGCAGCTTCGAAGATGATCACTATAAAAGGGCCAACACTCTGGAACAATATTCCAGAGCATCTTAAAAATTCAACCTCCTTCGCAGCTTTCAAAGGCAAACTATATAGCTTTCTTTTGGACAAATAGTTCCTGCTCATACGTTAACTAAACTTAATGATTTAATGCAATTTCCCTTGACACTAACCTCTCTATATGTAAACTGATGTCGCCTTCTCTGTTCTCTAAGTTAAAAACTAATTATTCTCATTGTAAGGAAACAAATATGGTGATGATGCAGATAATAACGAATCTGTATCGAAAGTTATTATAACTACTTTATTATTAACATTATTGTTAACATTTTATTACAGTATTATTATTTTCTAGGAAAGCTACATTTAATTTAACTGTATGTATTACTCTCTTACTTATTAGTTCAATTACATGTCTACTTATAAGTTAATCTTAAATTGTAGAAGAATAAACATTGTAGAAATATGGAAATAAATGTTTGTTTGTTCCCTTACATCCTCCTTCTCTTTGAAACCCAGCTGTTAAGCCATGCTTCCACTAACCCATTTCAAATCTCTCACTTTAACCTATATTCCTGTTTTTGTTACAAAGGTGGGGTCTCTGCCTACCTCAACACTAACACTCCTATTGCAAGGCTCATGGAACTTAAATCTCAAGACTGATGTTGTATGGCTGAAGATCTCTCTCTCCACCACCACTATATTCCTTTGCTTCTGCTACTGTTCTCAAACTCCACTGACTCTGTGTCTTTCTTTGAATATCTGTCCTCTTGCCACGAGTCCTTGCTATCTTCTCACCCACATGCCAAAGTTCTCTATATTGGAGACTTCAATGTACACCACAGTGAGTGGCTTAATTCTTCTCACGATCTTGAGCAAATTATCAATCATCCTACTCATGTTCCTAATCGAAACGAACATGTAGCCATTACTCTTGATCTATTTCTACTTCTAACATTTCAAATTACTCTTATTCTGTGCATTCCCCTCTTGGCAATTCTGATGATTCTGTGATCTAAATCTCTTTCATTTTTGCTCCCCCTCCAACATTCCCTCCTACTCAGCGCCACCTTTGGCACTTTGAGCGTACGCAACGTGAAGATTTGTGTAACTTCCGTTTTGACTTCCCATGGGATGACTACTGCTTTCGGTCCCATAACCCTGATCAGTTAATTCTCAAAGTTGCCGAGATCATAACCTTTGGATTGGAGGCGTACATCCCCTCCTCTGCGAAAACTTTTTCTCCCTCTAATCCAAAGTTTGATCGTGGCTGCTCCATGGCTATTCTAGCCAAGAATCCGGCAAACCGGTCGTGCCAAGACTCTCCATCTGATTTAACTCGCTCTGCTTTTTTATTGTAGCTAGGAATCTCTGTACTGCTCAGATCTGGTCTAACGCCTCCTTTATTAAAAGGAAAGTTGATGACCTTAACTCCTCTCCCGCTGACAATTGTTTCTGGTCCTTTGCCAAAAACGTCTCCAAACACTTCTGTAACTCAAGCTTTCCCCCTCTCATTCATTCAGATGGTTCTATATCTTGCACACCCACTGACAAAGCCACATTTTTTGGCTCTTATTTTTCTGTCAACTGTTCCGTTAACGATTCCAGCGCACCTGTCCTTCATTCTTTACCCCTCTCTAACCCTTTTCCTCCCTTATCATTTCTTCTTGCAAATCTCATAAGGTGTTTTGCCTGCTAAAGATGATCAAGGCATCCGGTTGCGTTGGTATCCCTGCAAGGTTCCTTAACGAGTTTGCAGATGAAGTGGCTCTTTTTTGCCTCATTTTGTCAACCAGTATTTATCCTTCAACTTGGAAGCATGCTCTAGTGCAACTTATTCCTAAGAAGGGTGACGTATATATTCCTTCAAACTACTGACCTATTCCTTTAACCTATTTTAATTCTAAAGTTTTCGAAACTTCGCTCAATGCTCATTAATATCTTGAATCTATCTTACTTATCTCCGAACATCAGAACGGTTTCCACAAAGCAAGATCCACTGGTGACCTCCTGTCCTATCTTACTCATGTATGGTCATCTTCTCTGAGGAACTATGGCGAATCCTTTGTCGTCGCCATTGATATCTCTAATGCTATTGACAGAGTCTGGCATAAGGCTCTTTTGATGAATCAGCCTTTCTCTCTGTTCTCTGATTTCCAGTTTTCTATCTGACCTTTTTATATCTGTCGTTGTTGATGGTGCAACTTTTAGCCCATCCCCTGTTACCAGTTGTGTTCATAGGGTCTGTTCTATCATTTACTCTGTTCCCTCTCTTCATCAATGATCTTTTTCAGTCCCTATCTCCCTTTCTTCACGCCTTTGCCGATGATTCTACCCTTCACTTTTCCTCTGCCTTTTCTTCACAACCTTCATCTGCTAATTGTAATCAGCCTCATATCACCCTTCCTTCTACTCTCAACTCCGGTTTGCATAGGATATCTGAGTGATGTAGCAAAATATCAGTTAAATTTGACTCATCCAAGACACAGTGTCTGGCTATCTCTTCATCTTCATCTACTTCTTCTAGCTCTATTGACTTCTAAACTAACGAAATTTATCATCCTATTTCTGTCAACATGTTTGGAATCCATATAGCCTCTAACCTGTCTTGCAATAATCACATTATCCAAATTTCTAAATCTGCATCCAATTAAATGAGGGTTCTGTTTCGTTTTCACCATTATTTTTCCTCTTCTCCGTTACTTCAATTCTATGAAGGTTTTATCTGTCCCACCTTAGCATACTGCTAGCACATCTGGGGTGCTTCTTCTTATACTTGTCCTTGATAGGGTTCAATCTAAGGCAGTCAGACTCATTAATGATCCTTCTCTTACTTCTAGTCATCCCTTTCTCTTTTCTATTGCTACTACTTCCTTCATTGCAATAATGAGTTGGCTAGTTGTATCCCTCCCCTACTGTTGAGATCACGTAACTCTCGCCAGGCGGCCTCGTCTCACAGGTACTGTGTGGAGATTTGTAGCTCATGGATTGGTCGTGGCAGCGACTGCTTCTTCCCATCTGGAACTCTCTTCCCTTCTGTCTTTCCTAATTCTTATAGCCCATCTTCCTTCAAAAAAGCGGATCTATCGTCATCACAGGGCCTAATCCTGCCATATCTCTATGTCCACTGTACTTTGACTATTCTTTCAGTCTATCCATTTTCTTTGTGTATCATTACCATATATCTGCCTCGTCCGTTACCTTTTTATTTTCCTTCGTCTTATTGTTTGCTTCGTGCCTGGGACTTTATTAATGAGAACAGTTTTTTTTGCATGTCTCGGTGTCAAACTCATAAAAAAAAAGAAATAAAGGTCACCAACTCACATCTCCAAAATTATGATTGGTAAAGTGACGTTCTGAGAGCTAATATCTAGGTCTCCTTGGGTAATAGTCATAATATTATGTTCATTGCAAATTTACATAGTCAGCAAGTCCATTAGTGAACTAACTCCCCAGTACATAGTTTTGATTAAAAGCTAGCAGTCTTTTGAATGATATAAGTCAGTAAAGCAGTCACCCAGCCACATATCTTTCCTGTAATTTGCCTAAACTAACTTGTCAGGAAGTTAGGCAATCTTCAAACCACCCTTTTTTTCAAGAAGATTTGAAAATATTTCTGCCAGCAACCTTGGCAGCAATACACCTAATTTGTTAGATTTGTAAGCTAATATGAGTAGGTTGACTAGAATAGTAATCATCTATATTCATTGAAAGTTAAACAGTCTCTCATCTAGCCAAATATATGATAGATCAACCTGTCTTTAATAAGAAAAAGTAAATTACTAGCTTCTCCTATAACAAAAATCTGTTGTACATTTTGCCACTAAATCAGCTTGGCAGTGAATTGAAACGTCTATCAACCAAGCTCTCAACAACCGACCCAGGTAATCACAAAATCAGCCGCTATGTCAATATGTTGCCATATTAGCCAGCTGCCAAACAGGATTTTATGACTCCGATAAATAAAATAATGATAAATAAATATCTATTCGTGAATATGAAAGTGCATCTTAAAATGTATATATAAGAAATTTGCGTCCATGTTCGCACTGAGCATTCGATTGTGTTAGAGCCTAATCAGAGTGACCAAACAGCATAAAATAGAAACAGTGAAACAAGACAAAAATAGTATTGCAATGAATCTTAATATACATCCATAAATCATAAGTGTTTCCAGCAAATGTAAGATTATTTTACAGCAGCTAAAACGAAATATTCCATTAAGGAAAATAATTCCAGTGCAAAGTATCGCATAAATTTTCTTTGTATTTTCCATACCTCTTGGAGCAAAACAGTAGAGTGACTATTTTATTTGTATTCTGTTTGAAGTAATCAAATGTTCCAATGCCTGTCAAGAATGTTAAAACTGTAAATATTATCGTAAAGTAGTAGTTATATAATTATTGCGATTATATCAAGCTTTTCATTGGCTTGTCTTATAGATATTTATTTATATATTCTCTTCATGGTCTGGTGCCTTGTGATGCCAACTTTCCACATTATTCAAGCAGTAAAATATAGAGCTTAAATAAGGGAAATTGACAAGAGCTTGGTTATCATATACAGAAATGCTTACTGTCATATATCCTTTCTTATACCAACCTACTCCATTTTTCTAGAGTCAAAGTCAAGTTTTTTAAATATGTAAGTTTAGATAGGTTGGGTTACCAAGTACGTATTTGGGTTATTTTTACCGGATACCATTTCTAACACCAACCTTTTCTATCATGACAATCTAGTGATGTAAGTATATATGTTGATAAAGGCTATGAGAGAACTAGAATTAAGTAGTGTCAATCAAATAAAGGCCATGAAAGTACTGACCACACTTTCTAGGATATAAGGCCAGTATTTTATATGTATTTTAATGAGGGCTTGCGGAAAAATATAACAAGCAAGCATTGCTAAAGCATCTCAATAAACAGAATGAGTGAGTAGTTTGATATTTTCCTTTCTTCTTCGTGGTCCCATCATCAGTCCTAATGAAAAGAAAGTCAAATACATTGGGAAAGCGAAAGAGAAGATTGAGAGAGAATAAGAATATAGGGGAAGATAATATTGAAAACCTCACCGAATGAAGATGGATGAAAGGAATTGATGTAGCAAGAAGGCGAAAGTAAAGAGAAAATGGAAGAAAAGGAAAGGAGAGACTGAAAGGGGGGTAAAGAATAGAGACTACTAGAGACTCAGGCGAAGAAATAGGATGAATGAAAGATGAATAAAAAAAAGTGGAAGGAATAAGAATTAGGAGTGACTGCATGTAAGACATAGAGGGAAAGTGAAAACTAAAAATGAAGCCAGTAAAGATAAGGAAGAAAGGAGGAGAAGTTAAAGGATATTGTCAGTAATCAAATTGTGTGATAAATATAATAGACGGCTGGAGGTAAGAGAAAATAAGAAGTCAAAATTGAATAAAGTTGATGAGAGAGAGAGAGAGAGAGAGAGAGAGAGAGAGAGAGAGAGAGAGAGAGAGAGAGAGAGAGAGAGAGAGAGAGAGAGAGAGAGAGAGAGAGAGAGAGAGAGAGAGAGAGAGAGAGAGAGAGAGAGAGAGAGAGTAGAAGTAACTTAATCCAGTGTAGTAAATAAAGGAGAACGGATGAAGGAAAGAGAGTGATGTACTCTCAGTCGAATAAAGATGATAAAAATAAATGGTAAAGAAGAGAGAGGAATGGGTAATCCAAAAAGTAAAGAAGATTGCAGAAAGACAGATGATGGAAAGAGAACACGGGACTCTCATTCGCATAGAACAAACAAAAGAAAGAAAAACAGAGTCAAAATATTCCTAGAAATTTCATTGAATAATAATATAAAAATAATAACTATGGAAAGGAATGCTGGGAGTGTCATTGGATAAAACGATATTATAGAAGAGAAGAACGGAAAGAGAACTCCATGAGCTCAAATGCATTAAAATGATAGACAGAGGGATAGAGAGGAAAGGCAACACAGGAAACTTTAACACTGTTCATCAAGAAAAACAAAGGCTGGAAGTTCCATCACTATTATATAAAAAAGAAGAAAGAAAACACCACTGTACTCTGCTCCGGAAAGAAAGACTGGAGCTCCATCACAATATTCTAGATGGAGAAGACTTTACACTTATTCACTATTCTCCAGAAAGAGAAAAAGAAGAGTGGTATTGTCATCAACCTTCAGTAAGAGAAGATTAAATATTCCATCACTCGTCTGCAGAATGTTAAGACTGAGAGTAACAACATTGCTTACTAGAAAAGGCAGACTTAATAATCTATCACTAGTCTCCAGAGGGAAAGAGACTAAGAGCTCTATTACTATTTTTAGAATGAAATGGCTAAAATCTCCTTCATTATTCATTAGAATAAAAAGACTGGAAACCCCATCACCATTTTCCAACACTATTATCCCTCAGAGGAGAATTAAAAAAAAAAAAACGAGATACCTTGCTCCAGCATATGACCTTAGCTGTTTGGTCTTCTCTTGAATTCCATTTGCATATGCTGATGTTTACAAGACAGTCTCATCAAACTTTTTCACCAGTCAATATCACCTCAGGTGAACATATATGACTGTGCTTTGTATTTTCTCAGATACTCAAAGTGCATATTGACACTTTCATGACGCACGCTCGCTGGCAAACGCTCAAACTCAGAAACATGCAAATGAGAGTTCACTGATAGATGCAAATATGACTTGTGAGGTATCATATTTTGTGACTATAGAGATGAAAAAGTGGCCATTACTCATATATTCCCTATGCATCGTGATAAGGGATTAAGTGGAATAAAGGGGTAGGGAGAAACACTTGATATATATTCAAACATAGAGAACATGATACATTTAAATTTTATTCTTCTATTCATGCGAATAATGTTATCTTATAGGGTTCAAATAATTTTTACTTATACAATGTATATAATTTTATTGAATAAATTGTTGTTCTGAATAGACTTAGAGAAAGAGAGAAAATAAACATCAAACATCCAACGATTTCACAAAACGAGAGAGAAGCTAACTATGCACTGCCACAAATACCCATGACATCCAAACCCTAACACTGGAATACAATGTAAGAATCCCTTAAGGGGAATACGTGTTAAATGCGACAAAGAGTAAACTGTTTATATTCATGCTATGCATAAATATGATATTAAACATAAATTATTATATAGCTGTAAGGTCTGTTTCCCTTTTAGACCTTCTGTGGTGTAGTTGGTAGCGCCTTGGCACAGTAATTATGTGTTCTAGGCTCAAGTCCCGGTCGGGGTAAAAATTATTCACATTTTCACATATGATAATGTGGAGAATTACAAAACTTTTCTCTCTTCCTTCTTCAGTTCCTTTGTTATCTTTGGTTTTCTTTTACCCTTATTTATCGAATTCTCCTTTCTGTTCTCTTGTAGAAATTCATACAAAACTTTCGTGGTTTTTAAAGATTAAAAGTGCATTCCTTTTTATCATTTCTTTCTTTTTTAATCCAATATTTTATGGTTTTCTTTTAAAGTTGGAATATCGTATTTAGCAAAATATTTTATGATAATTAAAATTTCTTAGGTTTCGAGTAGAGATCACTCTGATCATTTATCATATTTCCTTACGTTTTAAAACTAGAGAGTTTCCTTTTTATATATTTACTTATTTTTAAAGAACTTTGGTGGCAAACGCGTATTTTTATAGTAAACCTATCAGTTTTTGAAGCTAAGAGTTTTTTGCACACACACACAGATGATGCAAAGATTGTGAAGAAAGTAAAAAACGAGAACAATGGTAGAGAACTTCAGGAGGATCTAAATAATCTGCATGAGTGGTCAGAAATGTGGCTAATGAAATTCAATACTTCAAAATGTAAGGTAATGAGAATGGGTACAAGTGCAAGAAGGCCTAAGCTTGACTACTCGGTGGCTGGAGTACAACTTCAAGAGACAGGAAATGAGAGAGATCTAGGAGTAAACATACTGGCAGATTTGTCTCCAGAAATACATATAAATGGCATAGTAAGGGCAGCATATGCATTCTTATCAAATGTAAGGGTAGCCTTCAGGCACATGGACAAGGAAATGTTCAGAAATATTTATGTAACCTATGTGAGGCCAAAACTCGAATATGCAGCCCCCTTTTGGAATCCGCACTTGAAAAAGCACATAGCTAAGCTTGAAAAAGTTCAAAGACATGCCACGAAACTGGTGCCAGAAATACGCAATCTCAGTTATGATGAGAGGCTGAGGGAATTAGACTTACCATCACTGGAAGCTAGAAGAGTGAGGGGGGATATGGTGACAGTCTTTAAATTCCTTCATGGTTATGATAGAGTGGATAGGGATCGATATTTTGATATGGCAGGCTCTAGAACTAGAGGTCATAGTTTGAAGCTTCGTAAGAAAACTTCTTCGCAGGATGTAAGGAAATACTTTTTCAGTGTAAGAGTAGTTGATAATTGGAATTCGCTAAGCTTGGAGGTAGTTAATGCTATCTCAATCCATAGTTTTAAGGACAGGTATGATAAGTATCACTAAGTCTAAAAATGGAACCGATCAGGAGACGGGAAGATACGAGCTTTGGGCTCTTTCCCGTAAACACAACTAGGTAATCACAATTAGGTAATCACACACAGAAGATCAGGGGATGGGGCCTCATTAAGATTGTTATACACAAATGCTGATGGATTAGCTGGTAAGGCAGCAGAATTAAAAGATAGGATTCACAACAGTAAGGCAGATATAGTAGCAATTACAGACACTAAGTTGAGTGAGGACATAAACAGTGTCACAGTTTTTCCTAAGGGTTTCAGAATACTAAGGGTTGAAAGATCTGAGAGGACTGGTGGAGGGATAGCACTGCTCATAAGTGAAAGGATTCAAGTCGAAGAAATAAACTTGGCTATAGAAAGTGAGTTCAAGGAATTTCTTGTTGCTCGCATAAATACTGGGTCAGAGAGCATTATAATAACTGTTGTATACAACCCACCAAGGAACCAAAATAGGCTTGAAGTTTATGAGGAAAGTCATATAGGTACTATTGAAGTCATAAACTCAGTTGTTAACATGGCACGGGGAAAAAAAATGTAGGATTTTGATTATGGGAGACTTTAATCATAAAGAGATAGATTGGATAAATCTTGACCCACACAGTGGTGAGGACTCATTCGGGGCAAGATTCCTAGATTTCGTACAAGGGAATTTCCTACACCAACATGTAATGGAACCAACAAAGGCCAGGGGTGGGGATGAGCCATCACTACTTGATCTAGTGTTCACAGATAATGTGTTGGATATTGAAAAAATTGAGTATGAACCACCAATTGGAAAGAGTGACCACTGTGTGTTGTTGATGGAGTATATCATTGAAGATATTCTTCCTGAGAGTAGAGGCACTGAGGATATGAGGAGGAACTATCGGAAAGGAGATTACATCAAAATGAATGAGCTTTTTGCAGTTATTGACTGGAGAACCTTATTTTACAACAAATCTGTACAAGAAATGTATGACATCTTTTGTGAGAAATATGGGAAGATAGTAGATTGCTGCATACCTGTCACCAAAGTAGGTGTAATTCATGCCAGAGAGAAATGGTTTGATAATGGGTGTAAAAGAGCTAAGGAGTGGGGAGACAAATGCTGGAAAAGGTATAGGAGGAGAAAAAACATAAATGCCTGGCAAACCTACAAAAGAGCAAGAAATGACTACCTAAGTAAAAGGAGAGAGGCAGAGAGAGACTATGAGAGGGACATCACCAGGAAGGCTAAAGAAAATCCCAAGCTTTTCCACAGCTTTATCAGAGGAAAACTGAAGGTAAAAGAACAGGTTTTAAGGCTAAAGAGAGCGGATGGAAGCATCACTGAGACGGATGAAGAGATCTGCAAAGAACTGAACAAGGAGTTTCAGTCAGTATTTACAGTAGAAAATACCCCACCCCCTCAGATTGCAGTGATAGAAGCTCAAGGGCCGGTATTAGAGAACATCAACCTTACAGCCACAGAGGTATGCAAAGCGCTGATGGATTTAGATGTTCATAAAGCTACAGGTCCCGATGACATATCCCTTCATGTGCTTAAAAAATGCGCAAACACAATATCAGTGGCACTAAGTATCATATTTAAGGAATCACTGGAGTCGGGGGAGATTCCAAGATGCTGGAAACAAGCAAATGCGATACCTATCTTCAAAAAGGGAAGGAGGGATACGGCTCTGAACTATAGACCAGTTTCCTTGACCAGCATAGTTTGCAAAGTTATGGAGAAACTACTAAGGAAACATATCTCTCTTCACTTGGAATCCTTCAACTTTTTGTCAGTGAGGCAACATGGCTTCAGAGAAGGTAGATCAACAGTAACAAACTTATTAGAATTTTATGATGAGGTAAGAAAAATCTTACAGGAAAGAGAGGGCTGGGCAGATTGCATATTCCTAGACTTCCAGAAAACGTTTGACACTGTTCCACATGGGAGACTTATTAGGAAGCTGCAATCAATGGCTAGAATAGGTGGAAATGTTTTGGAATGGATAAAAACTTACTTAGAAGGAAGGGAACAGAGGGTTAGAGTAAGACACTCAGTGTCTGAATGGAGAAGAGTTAGTAGTGGAGTTCCACAGGGTTCAGTTTTAGGGCCTCTTTTGTTCCTTGTATATGTAAATGACCTACCAGAGTCTGTAAATTCATTCATGAATATGTTTGCAGATGATGCAAAGATTGTGAAGAAAGTAAAAAACGAGAACAATGGTAGAGAACTTCAGGAGGATCTAAATAATCTGCATGAGTGGTCAGAAAAGTGGCTAATGAAATTCAATACTTCAAAATGTAAGGTAATGAGAATGGGTACAAGTGCAAGAAGGCCCAAGCTTGACTACTCGGTGGCTGGAGGACAACTTCAAGAGACAGAAAATGAGAGAGATCTAGGAGTAAACATACTGGCAGATTTGTCTCCAGAAATACATATAAATGGCATAGTAAGGGCAGCATATGCATTCTTATCAAATGTAAGGGTAGCCTTCAGGCACATGGACAAGGAAATGTTCAGAAATATTTATGTAACCTATGTGAGGCCAAAACTCGAATATGCAGCCCCCTTTTGGAATCCGCACTTGAAAAAGCACATAGCTAAGCTTGAAAAAGTTCAAAGACATGCCACGAAACTGGTGCCAGAAATACGCAATCTCAGTTATGATGAGAGGCTGAGGGAATTAGACTTACCATCACTGGAAGCTAGAAGAGTGAGGGGGGATATGGTGACAGTCTTTAAATTCCTTCATGGTTATGATAGAGTGGATAGGGATCGATATTTTGATATGGCTGGCTATAGAACTAGAGGTCATAGTTTGAAGCTTCGTAAGAAAACTTCTTCGCAGGATGTAAGGAAATACTTTTTCAGTGTAAGAGTAGTTGATAATTGGAATTCGCTAAGCGAGGAGGTAGTTGATGCTATCTCATTCCATAGTTTTAAGGACAGGTATGATAAGTATCACTAAGTATAAAATGGAACCGATCAGGAGACGGGAAGATACGAGCTTTGGGCTCTTTCCCGTAAACACAATTAGGTAATCACAATTAGGTAATCACATACATACACAAGTGCAAGAAGGCCCAAGCTTGACTACTCGGTGGCTGGAGGACAACTTCAAGAGACAGAAAATGAGAGAGATCTAGGAGTAAACATACTGGCAGATTTGTCTCCAGAAATACATACATATAAATGGCATAGTAAAGGCAGCATATGCATTCTTATCAAATGTAAGGGTAGCCTTCAGGCACATGGACAAGGAAATGTTCAGAAAAATTTATGTAACCTATGTGAGGCCAAAACTCGAATATGCAGCCCGCTTTTGGAATCCACACTTGAAAAAGCACAAAGCTAAGCTTGAAAAAGTTCAAAGACATGCCACGAAACTGGTGCCAGAAATACGCAATCTCAGTTATGATGAGAGGCTGAGGGAATTAGACTTACCATCACTCGAAGCTAGAAGACTGAGAGGGGATATGGTGACTGTCTTTAAATTCCTTCATGGTTATGATAGAGTGGATAGGGATCGATATTTTGATAATGCTGGCTCTAGAACTGGAGGTCATAGTTTGAAGCTTCGTAAGAAAACTTCTTTGCAGGATGTAAGGAAATACTTTTTCAGTGTAAGAGTAGTTGATAATTGGAATTCGCTAAGCGAGGAGAGAGTTAATGCTATCTCAATCCATAGTTTTAAGGACAGGTATGATAGGTATCACTAAGTACAAAATGGAACCGATTAGGAGACAGGAAGATACGAGCTTTGGGCTCTTTCCCATAAACACAATTAGGTAATTACAACTAGGTAATTACACACACACACACACACACACACACACACACACACACACACATATATATATATATATATATATATATATATATATATATATATATATATATATATATATATATATATATATATATATATATATATATATATATATATATATATATATATATATATATATATATATATATATATATATATATATATATATATATATATATATATATATATATATATATATATATATATATATATATATATATATATATATATATATATATATAGATATATTTACATATATATATATATATATATATATATATATATATATATATATATATATATATATATATATATATATATATATATATATATATATATATATATATATATATATATATATATATATATATATATATATATATATATATATATATATATATATATATATATATATATATATATATATATATATATATATATATATATATATATATATATATATATATATATATATATATATATATATATATATATATATATATATATATATATATATATATATATATATATATATATATATATATATATATATATATATATATATATATATATATATATATATATATATATATATATATATATATATATATATATATATATATATATATATATATATATATATATATATATATATATATATATATATATATATATATATATATATATATATATATATATATATATATATATATATATATATATATATATATATATATATATATATATATATATATATATATATTTATATATATATATATATATATATATATATATATATATATATATATATATATATATATATATATATATATATATATATATATATATATATATATATATATATATATATATATATATATATATATATATATATATATATATATATATATATATATATATATATATATATATATATATATATATATATATATATATATATATATATATATATATATATATATATATATATATATATATATATATATATATATATATATATATATATATATATATATATATATATATATATATATATATATATATATATATATATATATATATATATATATATATATATATATATATATATATATATATATATATATATATATATATATATATATATATATATATATATATATATATATATATATATATATATATATATATATATATATATATATATATATATATATATATATATATATATATATATATATATATATATATATATATATATATATATATATATATATATATATATATATATATATATATACATATATATATATATATATATATATATATATATATATATATATATGGGAGGGAGCGAGGCTCTTGCTTTTTCTATTACTCACGATCTGGAGCAAATTATCAAACATCCTACTCGCATTCCTGATCGTCACGAACATGCTGCAAACACTCTTGACCAATTTTTTACTTCTAACCCTTCAAACTACTCTTATTCTGTGCTTTCCCCTCTTGGTATATCTGACCACTCCATGATCTCTGTCTCTTCCATTTTCGCTCCCCCACCACCAATCCCTCCTACTTAATGCCGCCTTTGGCACTTCGAGCGAACCCAATATGAAAATTTGCGTAACGTTCTCTTTGACTTCCCATGGGATGACTACTGCTTTCGGTCCCACAACCCTGATCGGGTAGCTGTAAAAGTTGCCGAGATCATGACCGCAGGAATGGAGGCGTACATTCCCTCTTCTACAAAAACTTTCTCTCCCCCTAAACCTTGGTTTGACCGTGCCTGCTCCATGGCTATCCAGGCTAGGAATCAGGCTCACCGATCTTACCAAGCCTCTCCTTCCGATTTAACTCGCTCTGCTTTTATTATAGCTAGGAATCGCTGTACAGCTCAGATTCGAAGGTCTAAGGCTTCCTTTATAAGAAGGAAAGTTGATAACCTTAACCCCTCTCCCACTGACAAATGCTTCTGGTCTTAGCCAAAATCCTCTCCAAAGACTTCTGTAACTCAAGCTTTCCTCCTCTCATTCATTCTGATGGTTCTATAGCTTGCTCTCCAACTGACAAAGCCACACTCTTTGGCTCTCATTTTTCTGCCAACTCTTCTATCAATTTCTTTGCAGGATGTAAGGAAATACTTTTTCAGTGTAAGAGTAGTTGATAATTGGAATTCGCTAAGCGAGGAGGTAGTTAATGCTATCTCAATCCATAGTTTTAATGACAGGTATGATTAGTATCACTAAGTATAAAATGGAACCGATCAGGAGACGGGAAGATACGAGCTTTGGGCTCTTTCCCGTAAACACAATTAGGTAATCACAATTAGGTAATCACCTGTTCCTCAGTCTTTTCCCCTCTCTAACCCTATGCCCTCCCTTATCCTTTCTTCACGCAAAGTTCATAAGGTTCTTCGCTCACTAAAGACAAACAAGGCAACTGGTCCCGATGGTATCCCTGCAAGGTTTCTTAAGGAGTTTGCAGATGAACTGGCTCCCGTGCTTTGCCGTCTTTTTCGCCTCATTCTGTCAACCAGTATCTATCCTTCATCTTGGAAGCATGCTCTAGTTCAACCTGTTCCTAAGAAAGGTGACCGCTCTATTCCTTCTAACTACCGACCTATTGCTGTAACCTCCTCTATTGCTAAAGTTTTCGATACATTGCTCAATGCTCACTTCTTGAAACGCCTTGAATCTAACTCACTTATCTCCGATAACCAGTACAGCTTCCGCAAGGCAAGATCCACCGGTGATCTTCTGTCCTATCTTACTCATGTATGGTCATCTTCTCTGAGGAACTATGGGGAATCCTTTGTCGTCGCCCTTGATATCTCTAAGGCTTTTGACAGAGTCTGGCACAAGGCTCTGTTGGCCAAACTCCCTGCCTACGGCTTTACCCCTTCTTTCTGTTCTCTGATTTCCAGTTTTCTTACTGACCGTTCTATATCTGTAATTGTTGATGGCGCAACATCTAGCCCTTTCTCTGTTGCCAGTGGTGTTCCAGAGGGCTCTGTTCTTTCACCTACTCTCTTCCTTCTCTTCATCAATGATCTTCTACAATCCCCATCTTCCTCTCTTCTTCATGCCTTTGCCGATGATTCTACCCTTCACTTTTCCTCTGCCTTTTCTTCACAACCTTCATCTGTTACTCGTAATCAATCTCGTATCACTCTTTCTTCTACTATTAACTCCGATTTGCAGAGAGTATCTGAATGGGGCACTAAAAATTTAGTTAAATGCAGTACCTCCAAGACACAGTTTCTGGCTATCTCTTTATCTTCTTCTCTTCCTGATAACCCTATTGTCTTCGAAACTAATGAAATTTACCCTCTTAACTCTATCATTATATTAGGAATCCATATAGCCCCCTAACTTGTCTTGGAGTAATCACAAAATCCAAATTTCTAAATCTTCATCCAAAAAATTGGGGGTTTTGTTTCGTTTTCGTTATTGCTTTTCCTCATTGCAGTTACTTAAAATTTTTAAAGGTCTTATCCGCCCCTGCTTAGAATACTGCTCACACATCTGGGGTGCTTCTTCCTTTACTTATCTTCTTGATAGGGTTGAATCTAAGGCAGTCAGACTCATTAATGATCCTTCTCTTACTTCTAACCTGGATTTTCTCTCTCTTCGCCGTAAGGTATCTTCCCTTTCGCTTTTCTATCGCTACTACTTCCATCGCTGCTCTGATGAGTTGGCGAGTTGCATCTCTCCTCCACTGCCGAGGCCGCGTAACACTCGCCAAGCGGCCTCATCTCACAGGAACTGTGTGGAGATTTGTAGCTCGCGGATTGGTCCGTGCAGCGACTGCTTCTTCCCATCTACCTCCAGACTCTGGAACTCTCTTCCTCCTTCTGTCTTTCCTAATTTTTCTGACCTTTCATCCTTCAAAAAGCAGATCTATCGTCATCTCAGAGCCTAGCCCTCCATA